>JAOXJP010000019.1:0-18419 GCA_025762735.1 Platanus orientalis
TTCGATTGACACCATGAATCAGTGTGTTTTGATCCCAAACCCATAGATCCATGGTCATTTCATCATTAGCACATCTAAATTTTTTTATTTTTCTAATTTTTTTCATTTTCAACAAAAAAACTTTTAAATCTTCAAAACATGGATCAAATCATGTTTTGGATGTTTGAAATCAGTAGATCTAACATCTCTTTGTGCTAATCTACTATATATTTTTTTAAAAGAACGAAATTTGAAAAAAAATGAAAAAACTCACCTTGAATGCAAACAGACAAAGAATACTAAAAAATAGCCTTTGATCCCTTAAATCTTCAAGATTTTGAGATTTTTTTTGCAATCTTTTCCAAGATCACAACAAAAAATGATGTTAATCAAGGTTTTTTAAGCAATGGCGGTGAAAGTACCCCCCCCCCAAAAAAAAGAGAGGGTTTTTTAACATCTTGGGTTCGGGACGATGATCCTGCCTTCCGGATCGTCCGGTTTGGATCATGGATCTGGCGATCCGCAATGGGATTGGATGATCCGGAACCTGGGATCGCTGGTCCAATTTTTTCTCATTGGGATCGTCTGATTCGGAACAATCCAACTCTGGATCGAACGATCCATGTTAGGGATCAGTCGACCCTATAGGGATCGCGATATACATAACAGGTTCAATAAAAAAAAAAAAAAAAATAGCAGGATTAAACTGATCTTCGACGATTCCAATCCGGATTGTCTGATCTTTTAAACCATGCTTTAAATAGGCTTACAAACTTTAACAATTAGAAACTTGCTAAAATTGGAAACTTCTAAAAAATCCTGAACTTGCTTAGCCAAGTTTTCTGAAAAATTAAACTTTTTAAAAACTTACTTTCCTAGAATTAAAACTATTGAAACTTAAGAATTCATAAAAAAACACTATTCCCGTTTTTATTGACACCCTCTTAGTAATTGGTCATAACTTTCCCAAATCACTTTGGATTTGCACAATCTTGGTCTCGTTAGAAAGACAATTGGATAACCTATCTAATGACACCAAAAAATCAAGCCTAAAAGTCAAGTTTTGGTCATAGAAAAATTGGGTCCAAAGTGAAAAATAGGATTACAACTAAAAACCCCAAAAAGCTAAACTATGGCACTTTTGGCCTTATTACAAAATTAACCCACCCCTTAAATAATTAAAACAATCCATACATAACACAATACTTGAACCTTGCTCTCGCGTGGTGGCACATACATAAGTTGCATAATGTCTGCATCAAGCTGGTTATATGGCAAACAGGAAGAATCAATCAATTAAACCAGTTGGACCTCAATGTCTTCTCATTATTCCCTTCGGGCTAACAGACTGAATCATGGTTGAACCGGTTGACCATGATTAGGCTGCCTTGACGGTTTGACGTCTGATCCATTTTTCAAAATTATGCATTGTTCCATCTATATGGTGTGGCAGGTTGGGGTGGAGGTCAGACTTGTAGACTTCTAACCTAGGAGCTCCTAGTCTGAATAAGGTGGATAACAAGAAAGGATATTTTGATAGGTTTTGTGAGGTTTCTAATTTGTTCTCTCTTCCCTTGATAGTTTTCTAGTCTTAGATAACCTAGAGACTCAATTCCAAAGTACATATGTTGTATCCAATGTGATTTTGTATTGTTGCTTTTTTAAATTTTCTTGCCTTTTTCCATAACACTTTTTTTTTTTCTTCAGGGTCCTCATGGATGTGTATCGCTTGGGCAATCGCCAAGCCTTCAATGTAGGTGCGGCATATATGGAGTTGCTTCGTCTGTTGCTGAGAAGGACCTAAAGTTACTTCTTGTGTCATAAGCAATATCATAGTTAGTTACCAATGATCTGTTAATTATCCCACTTATACTGTCCCTCTGATGTTACCAGCATTTCAAAAACTTGGGCTGGACTGTGCAAGTTGGACTGAACCGATCTACTTAGACCTTGTAAGGTGTGAACTGACTCAAGCTTCCAGTTTTATAATAATAATAATAATTATTATTTTGTTGTTGTTGTTGATTGGAGTTTCTATCCTACCTTGGTGTCCAATTCTCCAAGCTCTGAAAGCAATTTTACTTATCTAATATGGATAAATCAAACTTTTTTGCTATCCATGTGACTCATTTTTGTCTCACTGCATAATATCTGAGTCACATTTGTAATTTTTCTGTAAAGTGATTTGTCTTGAACTTGTTGATATTTTTGAGACTCATCTGAGTCATCCCTGTTGGTTGCATACTGGGTTAGAAGTCACATAAGTTGTTCAATTTGTCAATTCTTTTGGAATGTGAGCCTTGCCTTTTCCCATCATTATGGTTTTGCAAGGCTTGTTAGAATCTTCTTAAGGATATGATAGTTAAAATTAGTTGTGATGCTAGGGGCCTTCTAATTTAATCACAGAAAATTTGCAGGAAGGCTGGTGGTGATGAGGAGAAGATGTTGGTCTTGTTTTTTAACAGGGTAATAATGATCTCTCTCTCTTCAGAAAGAATGCTGGCAGATTGTTTAAGTCACATCTTGGTTGGATGATTTCTTTAATCTGTTTTTCTCTCTGCAAAATTTTGTGCAGATTGGTTGGCCTACTTCATTGCCTACCAATGAGAAGGAAACATTTATGAAAACTGTTCTGCGAGAAAAGGTAACTGTTTAATATGATGCATATTGCATAAGATATTCATAGTTTAAAGAAGAAACTTTTGGCGTAGATTTAGGCCATAGGTATTTAGGGTGAATAAACACCTTAGACTTAGCTAATTCAATCTAGTAATATTCTACTCATCAAGATATGGAAATCTAATGGATGGAATTCAAATAAGCTGGCTTCACAATTTTCCTTAGATGGAGTAGAATTTAGTTAATCCTGAATAGTTTTGCCATGCCCCCGGGCCCATGGTTTTTTTTTTTCCTTTCTTTGGTTATTATCGTTTCTTGAGTTCTTGGAGAGAGGGTGGTGGTGGATAAGACAGGCATTTGCAGATACTAGCAACTGGCAGAGAAAAGAATTTTACAATCTTTTCCATTGACCTTTGGGATCCTCTAAAGTGGGTTTTGTGAGCTCCGTTTTTTATACCCATATAGCTCAAGCATCTAATTGACATTAACAAGCTTTTCTTACAAAATAGCTACATAAAATTATAAGTTCTTGATAAATGAAGAAAGAACTATAAGCATGATATTTAAAGCTAGCCAGGGTTTCGTTTCTCATGGTCTGTCCTGTTTTTGGCTTTCTTCTGAATATTTTCTTTCTTAATCTTTGAGGTTATGAGTGCCTTGCTATATCTTACAGTTGCTTATTTGATTCTTTTAGGTTTGTCAACAATCTCAACTTTAAGATATACTATGTTAAGTGACACAGATTTCTTAGTGCAAACTATTCAGTTACTGATTAGTTTACTGGCAGTGGAATGCGTTGGATGAGTTTGTGATGACAAAAAGTTTACCTTTACGACCCGGAGTTGAAAAGTGAGTTTCATATTCTAATTTACTTTAGAATGTATATTCTTGTAGCACATACGATATGTATTCTCCTCATGCCTATTTTCTTCTGGACTTCATGGCCTCTAGTGATACCATGATTGGGGCATACTTTCTTCTTCTGAATTTCTTTTAGGGGATCTATATATTTGGCGGATTGTTTGGATGCGGTAACTTTACTTATAAGTTAGGTCGAAGTACCAAATTTTTTTTTTTTTTTGATGAATGAAAAAACTTTTATTGATGAAAAAGGGACAAGATGTCCCAAAGAATGAGAAAACTTACAACCAAAAATACCAAACCCTACACAAGGGAAAACTCAACCCTGAAAGCTACAAAGGATGACACCCAATAATCCCCTCCCAATCCCTCTTGATAACAACCGACATTAATGGATCACATTCTTTACATTGAGTGGCTCGTAACAGGACAAGGTCTTTAGCCCTATGGTAGACTCTAAAAGAAGGCTCCGTGTACCCCGAAAAGATCCTTCTATTCCTTTCTAACCATATAGACCAACACACTGCCACAGGGACCAAGATCCAAATCCGCTTTCCTCTCACTGAGAAGGCCTTGCCTTTCCAAAAAAGAAAAAGGGAGTGCAAATCTGCTGGAATAACCCATCTCACCCCAAATCCCTAAGGATCCCAAACCACACCTCCCAAGCAAAGGGGCAATGCAATAAAGTGTGCGAAACAAACTCCCTATCTGCCTTGCAGAGACAACAATAATTTGTCAAAATGAGATATGTCCTTCTTAGAAAATCGATCGTCTGAATTTTACCCATAGAGGCAGTCTACATAAAGAATTGAACCTTTGGGGGAATCGAGGGATACCAAGTGACTTTTCACGGGCTAAGATTGTCTACGTATCTACCAAAGATAAAGGCGCTGAAAAGACCATCAGGAGATGCCGCCCACACTTTTCTTTCATCCTTAATTTTTAACTCAACCGATTCAAGCTTGCTAAGAAGAGCCACAATGTCCTGTACTTCCCAATCAAATACTTGCCTCCTAAGAATAGGGTGCCAGGACAGAGGTTGGAATAGGAATCCAAATAGTCTTGAACTAAAGCATCGAAATCAGTTTCCAAAGAGAAAACTGAGGGGTACACTCTCTGAAGTAGATGCTCACCACACCATTTATCCTTTTAAAATTTGGTCTTCGAGTTATTTCCTATCACCACCCTCAAACCACCTTTGAAATCCCCGAACAACCTCATGATGCCCTTCTAGGGACTAAAACCATAAGAGCCACGAGTGGGGCATGGGTCCCCTTTAGGAAGTAAACCATAACGAGAAATGATCACCTTCCTCCAAATGCTATTCACTTCCCTCCTAAACCTCCACAACCATTTACAAAGAGGAGCCTTATTCATCACTTCCACTTGATGCAGGCCCAGACCCCCTTTAGATTTTGGAGTACACACACGGTCCCAGGCCACCAAATGAAGCCCCTTATCATTACCACCTCCTTTCCACAAGAAATCCATTTGACGCTTCTCGATTTGAAGAGCCACTTGAGATGGAATAACAAAGAGGGACAATAAAGACACTGGGATGCTAGCCAACGCAGCCTTAATTAAAGTGACTCTCCCACCGCGAGAAAGATATTGTGCTTTCCATCTGCAAGTTCCTTACACATCCTATCCATCATGGGATCCCAGACATCCCTATTCTTATAACAAGTCCCTAAAGGGAGACCCAAATAACGAATAGGTAAAGAACCCACTTGGGATCAAAGATCAACAACCAACACATCAAGGTTAGGCACAACCCCAATCCCAATGAGTTGACTGTTAGAGAGATGCATCCTCAACCCCGAAACTGCCTCAAAGCATCGTAGAACACATCTCAAAAGACAAATCTGCGTTTGAGTGTTGCTATAGAGAATGAGCATATCATCCGCGTATTGTAAATGGGAAACAATCACCTCCTCCCTCCCCACTTTAAAGTCATCAATAAGGCCCCCTTTCGACGCCTTAAAAATCAAAGCCCCCAATGTTTCCGCCACCAAGAGAAAGGAGGGGGAATAACGGGTCACTTTGCCTCAAATCCCTAAAGGCTTCAAAGTTGCGAGTGGGAGTGCCATTGACCAATACTGAAAGACACAGAACTGAAACATTTCCACATCCAATCCCTCTAACGCCGTCCAAACCCAAATCTCCTCAGGATATAATAGATGAAGTCCCAGTTAACCTGGCCGTACACCTTCTCCATATCCAACTTGCAAATCACCCCAAGAAGCCCACTCCGAATCCTATCATTAATACATTCGCTGGCGTAGAGGAAACCATCAGTAATGGATTTGTCAAACAAAAAGGCAAAAAGGCCTCTTGCTCTTTCGAAATGATGGAAGGAAGGATCATCTTAAGCCGCAATGCAAGGCATTTTGAGATAATCTTATAAGTGCTCCCAACAAGACTAATAGGTTTGAAATCTGAAAGACAATCCGTTGCCTTTTTTTTAGGGATATGCGAAATAAAAGTGGCATTACTTCCTCTATCCAAGAAACCCCTCATAAAAATCCTTAACAACCTCCATTAGATTTGCTTTAAACATCTCCTAACACTCTTTGTAAAAAGAAATAGGAAAGCCATATGGACCTGTAGCCTTGTCCCCTTCCAAGATACAAATGGCACTCCTCACATCCTCTTCTTCAAACAACTGCTTTAACCAAAGCCTTTGTTGAAATACATGGGAATGAGATTCCCTCTACCCTCGGCCGCACCCCTCAATCCTCATAATATAGGTGACAAAAATAGTGTTCCATATGAGAATTAATAACCTCTGGCTTGTCCTCCCAAACCTCCCCCACTCTTAACCTATTGATGCCATTAGAGCTCTTGCAACAGCTCGCAATCTTGTGGAATAACTAGTATTCTTGTTGCCTTCTTTCAACCACTGAATTCGAGCCTTCTAGCGTTACATCACCTCCTCCATCAACAAGGATCTCTCATGATCGCCTTTCAGGGTCACACAATGCATCCTTTCCTCCTCTGAGAGCCCTTTGACCTCCTCCTTAGTGTCAAGGAAATTAATCTCATCTAGAAAGGATTCTTTTCGCAATTTGACATTGCTAAAAACCTCCTGATTCCACCCACGCAATCTATCTTGAAGAAGCTTCAACTTCAAACGGAACCTCTGGCTAGGGGGACCCTCAACCTTAGAAGAGCTCCACCAATCGACCACTAAATCTTTAAACCCCGGGTGAAGAAACCACATTATTTGAAAACGAAAGGGCTTCAGACCTTGGCGAAGGGCACCTCCAGTCAATAACAAAGGAGTGTGATCCGAACTAGGGCGGGGCATAGCACTTGCTTCAAGCGGCGATAAGAGGTCCTCCCAATCTGAGGACACCAAAAACCTATCAAGTCTGCTCATCAATGGTCTTTCCTGAAAAATTTGACCAAGTAAACCTTAGACCGAACATGGAACATCAAAGAGATTATTCCTGTCAACACAATCCCCAAACAGTTCCATACCCCTAGTCTGACGACCACCCCTACTCCTTTCATCAGAGAACAAAACCTCATTAAAGTCCCCTCCTATACACCAAGGGAGGTCAGAGGATAACCTGAGCATATCTAACTGTCAAAAAATCCGGAAAAAGAGTACCATTAGTTGGACCATAAACTGCCGTGATACACCATTGTTGAGTTTCCCCATAGCGAACCGCTGTTAGGGAGGTTGAGAATCTGTCCACCCTTTAGTCTAGCTCCCTAATGCTGTCCTTATCCCAAAAAATGATAACGCCACCAGCAGCTCTAATCGAGGGAAGGGACACCCAACCTGTTCTGGCAAAGCTGCTGATTTCCGAAATAACCAGATGATCTACTGCCTCCAATTTAGATTCCTGCACCAAACCAATTCGGCCTACTCCTCCGAACCATCTTTTAGCAATCTTCTACGATTATTAATACTTAGATGCATCTGTTTCTCTTCTTTAACGCATGAAAACAATCTTGTGAGAGTATTTTTATTATAATCTTACATTATATATGACTACATGATAAAAAATCTGTCAATTCATATTTGCTTTATTTATGTTCTTTGACAATTTCTTGGTTAATCTAGGGGTTTTCCCCATTTATTATTGGTTAGGTTCCTATAATTTGCTGAAGGTTCTGGTTGTGAGTATGATGATACTGACACTTTTTTTAGTATCCTAAAGAATTACTATATGAGTGTGTAGAAGTCTTTCATCCAAGAGATTACTACTATCTTTTCATGATTGCTAAACTACATTTAGAGACCAATTTAATGTCTTTTCAGTACTATTTTTAATTGTTTGTCTGGAAAAAAGAACTGTTGCAACTAATTATTTGTTTTAGTGTATGGGTATATGGGATCATACATGTAAGGGTACATATGTCTAGTATTATACAAGGGTATACTTGTAAATTCCCCTCTCATGTATTCTTGTATTGAATCCCTCGACCCTTTACACTCTCCATACAAATTTCCCCAAATACTTCTCTTTCTTCCTCTCTTCTCTCTTTCTCTCTTTCTTCTTGATGCAAGATGAAAGCTCTGATACCGAAATTTAGAATAGGAAAGTCTAGTGGCTGTTGGACAGAATTTAGAATAGGCCCAAAGACAGAATTTAGACAATCAAGAAAAGAGATTAGGGTCACTCAAATATTCTCAAACTTGAAAGAGATTAGGGAAAGAAGTAAGGAATCAATACAAAAGGGTTTCAGATTGAATAGAGTGTTGAAAGAAGGAGAGAAACATAAGAAAAGGTTGCTGGTTAGGTTTCTCGAATTTCTGGGTAGATTGATACAAGAACCAAATACCACTACGGATGTGTCAAAAAATTCTGAAACTTTACAGGTGGTTAAATATGCCAATAAGGGATAGCCATGCAAGTTTTCATGTTATTCTGATGACTAGAGGTATATAAAAACATATAAAAGAACAGTTTGCAATATACTTTTTACAGAAAATCCTAGGAAGAACCAGGGTTATTTCCAAGAAGAACCAGCAAATCAGAAGGAGAATTAAAAGAAGTTTAGGGCTATAGAAGGACAATAGAGAGGGGAAGAAAACCCTGTTGAAAGGGGGAACAAAAACCCCTAAAATTGGAGGGGCAATTTCTATAGAAAACACCAGAACTTACCTTAAACCTGGAAAACAAAATCTTTATTGCTTGGATTCCAGTATTCTTTGTTCTGCACTTTTGGTGATGACAGCCCAAGCATAAGGAGACTATAATGATGCTAACAGCAAGAAGTGATAGAAGAAAGAAAGAAAGGAGAAGAAGAATGAATGAGGAGGAAGGAAGAAGAAGAGAGGAGACGAGGAGAGAAGACCCAACAGTTACAACTGATTGGGAGGAGAAAGAAGACGCTGCAACCCTAGGGTTTCTAATGGCTACAACCAATTGAAGGAGAAGTGTATAACTTCGATTAAATTTTATTGCTCCCTGATTACAAGTCGTGTAGGTCTACTTATAGGCTCCAAAGACCTACAAAAAAAGAAAAAAAAAAGATAACACAAAATTAGAAAGTCGTATATACTCTAGAAGACTTAATACCTAAGACTTGCTAAAACTAGATTTCCAAGATCCAGCCCTTCTAGTAGCTGTTGATCAGCATGAAGTAGGCTTCACATGTTGACCTTTTGACTCAAATAAAGACTGGAAAACCTAGCTATTGACCAGCCCTTTAAATCTCCAATTTACCCTTGGCAATATATTTTTATTACAAAAAACACCCTTTGTATAAAAAAATATAATGGCTTTAACAACCCTATTACATTGATGTCCCTAGCTCCTAAAATACCCTAAACAACCCACACATTATACAAGTCTTGAACCTTTCTCTCTTGTATGGAGGAACATACAAGAGCTTCTTTAGGTTGTCCGCATCACTCCTCCCCTTCTATTTGAAACTTAACACATCAAGGGTCAAATCACCTAGATTTCCACTTGGTATTAGGGACAGGGAGGACCCTAGACCTGAACAAGAGAGAAGCACCACAGGACACCTTCTGGCTTCAGCAAGCCATACACTGGCATCGGCAGGCCATACAGACACGTCAAACAAGAATTTAAGATGTCTCTAGAATCTGAATTACCTGATTATTTGTGATTTTTTGGTGAAGATCTGAGTTTATTTGGAGATGTTTTCCATTTTCTGTCATTTTTTTTCTTCTTCTTCTGATTTTTGAGTGAATAATCAGATTTCTGAAAATCAGTAGATCTGTTCAATGTAAGGAGTTTTTGTTCCCATAAACCAGTCGATTTCAGTCCTAAACAATGTAGTGAATCAAATGAAACAAATCTCAGTCTTTCGACTGGTATTGACGTGTTGGTATTCAAAGTACCAGATTATGTTTACTGCCCCACAGTATAAGTCGAGATTCTTGCAAAATGTTTGGATGCTTTTCAATTAGATCTTGATGTTTGTACTCTTTGGCATTTGTTGTTGTGCTCTAAGTTCATTTGGTGATGAAAAACTGACCTGTGTAGCGTATTGGGGACTGTATGTTGCTGTTTGTGCATGGTGATAACCCATACCCTGGTTTCTTGTGAATCTATAGATGACATGGTTGTATTAGGAGTTCTATCACCCCAACGACAGTGTTAGTGACCTATAGAGGAGTTGTATAACTCAACCAGCAGTGGTGGTGATTTTTATAGCTATTGTTGGGCAAATTTCCATGTGTTTTTTTTTTCCAGAAGGTTTGCTATGTCTCTGTTTTGTGGAGACAGTATATACTGTATGGTGGACTGTTAGTCATCAAGTGTTGAAGATAATGGGATACGTTTTTTTTTTCTATTATCTGATATAGTAGATTTCTCCGTCCCTGTTTGCCTAATTTTATCCTTGTACAACTGTGCAGCCATGTTCTTTTTTGGGTCTGGTTCTTTGATATATCCAGCTTGAAGTATTCAAAAGTAGTGCTATGTGTCTCTCTGTGATCAAGCTATATGTGGATTGTGTCTCTTGATTGTTTAGTGTTGTTCCGTGTGGATTTGCCTATTGGCCACTATGTCTGTGGGCTCTAATTCTTGAATTTAAGTTGTTTTGCAAGGTTCTTGGTTCTTGTTCTTAATTTGTGAGTCGTGACGTTATGGGCCTATTGTGTCATGGTGTAGTTCTTGCCAGCAATGTGTTTCGGCTATTTGTTAGTTGGTGGCACTCTTGATGCAGGACAACCCAAAAGAGAAAGGTTGTTATCCGGTGATTTTATGGGTCCAAAGAAATTAGGAGAGGTAGGCTGAAACAGTGAAGAACAAGGGTCTTTTAGGAGCTGAATTAGTAGGTTCAATATTGTGCTGTTTATGGGGCAGAACAGGGGTTGTAGTCTGGGACTTATGTGGGCTGATAAGGATCATAACATGGGATAAAACACAGGGCTGTATATATTTCTATATAGGACTGCAGTAGTAACTCGTACCTGGGATTCAGATGATGTTGTTTATGGTCTGGAACATGGCAAAGAAAACTGGGGTCTGTATCAGAATATTATGGCCTCAAAACAGGGTCTGATTTCTGTCAAAAAATAGCAAAGTGAGGGCTTGCGACAGAGAAGTTTTGAAGGTTAAACCTGGGCAAATTGTGGGGTTTTAAAGAGGGCTCTAATGACTTTGATCAGGGAATGGAATATAGGATAGAACAGAGGCTGAAAACAAGATCTGAAGTAGGCAGAATAGGGGTTAATAGGACTGTTAAAGAGGGAATAAATAGAGGCTGAATATGTTCAGAACACAGGATCAAAACGGGGAAGATATAGGCCTGATAAAAGTGTACTCAAAATACACAAAGAGATGCTCACTTTGATTCAAAACAGATAGAACTCAAGTTTGCTGCTAGTGAAAGGAGTAGCACCAGTAGGAGATTAGAGTTTCAGGCTTACTAAAGAAAAGGGTTTCAAGGTGCTGCAGGGTTTTAGGGTAGAATAGGGTGATGTTTCTTGAAGGGTTTAAGAAAATAAAAGTGGGAATCAAAGGGCCACAGGTCTGTACTTGAATGGGGAGGTAGTTCTTGATGGAAAAATTCAGAGGGAAATGGATTTTGGACTGTCCAAATGGGTTAAATGATGGAGAAATAGGGTTCTTTTTAAGGAAAAATCAAAAGAAGGGCTGGGGTAGATGGTTTACAGGCTGAGAGTAATTAAGAACCTTTCAAGATTAGTTGCTGAAGGTTGCTAATGGTTTTTTATTTATTTATTTTTATTGTGAATAGTGATGAATAAAAATATTAAGAGAAAAAGAGAAAAGTAATACGAGGAAACCAATCGGCTGCAATAAGCAAACCAGAAAAAACTAAGATTACTACATCAACACTTCGGCATGTGATCCCCTTCGAACTTATGGAGCTGCCCTACACTCCACTTAGCAATCTTATCAGCTAAGGAATTTCAGGACCTTGGGACATTTTGGCAAGTTGCTAATGTTGGAATTCACAGAACAATAACAAAAATTAATAAAAGAAAGAAAGAAGAGAAGAAGAAAGATAAAGAAAAGGAGAGATATGATATTACTTGGTTTCTTGGAATGGAAAACCCTACCATTCAAGATCCAGCTCTAAGCATCCGACTTACAGTCCCATGGAATCTTTACCAAGGAGGAACCTAGTCGAAGGATTGGGGAAAAGCAGCCGAGAGCTCTCTTTTCAATTATTTATTTATTTATTCCTTGTGCCCCTTTGATTACATGTCGATCAATCCACTTATAAACTCAAAATTCAAGAAACTTCTAAATTAGAAACCACTTCTAAGAGGACTTTCTAAAAAAAAACATAAATTAAAACAGCCAAAAACGTGGCTCTAGTAAAGCTGTCGACCAACAACAATTTAAATATAAGATGTGCTCCTAAAAGGCCCAAAAGAAAAAACCATAATGATCCTCATGTCCTAACCTCTAATAAAACATAAAATATTAAATAAAAACATAAAACCATACTACTAAAGGACTCTAATCAGCAGCTAGGAACCCCAAATGATGTGGCAAAGGTGGCCCTCATAACTGTCCATGTATGGACCCCACCAAGCTTCGTGTGGGTCTCACTTGGTCTTTAATGTTGCATCAACTCTCTATCATGGTGTTTCAATATCTTTGAAGTGATTATCACAAGCATGTTAGCCTATACTTCTCCAAATTCCCCCCCGGAAGAAATAGCATCTATACATGATTTATGGCACAGTTTCAACACGTTGGTGTTCCCTCTTCATGTTCTAGTACTTTTATCTCTTCTCATAGCTTCTTGCCCAGTCATCCCTAGATCATTGAGTCAGGGGCATCTCATCAGATGATGGTATGTCTAGTCTATTTTTCTTGTATTGTGTTTATTCTAGAAGAGATAAGGTACGTATTGTCGATGGTTCATTGTGTTTTGTAATTGGTATAGTTGCTTTCCTTTTTTTCATAACCTTTATCTTTTGTATTGCCTATTCCCAATTTTAAGTTCAATCTTATTTTTGTTAGTCATACTACTAAAGCTTTGGATTGCAATGTTACCTTTTTATCCTTCTTATTATGTCTTTCAAGACTTGAAAATGAGGAAGATGATTGGTAAATGCCATAAGGATCAGGGGTTGTACCTTTTGGATGGTTATTCATCTGTTGTCATTGCAGTTCAACAGACCATCACCATCTCCTAAAGTTCTGTAGCCACCTTCACCTGCTATTCCTTCCCCTCCCCACCATGATCAGCTTTTTTCATCTTGGCTATATCTCTTTTCCTATTAAAAAAAAAAAAAAAAATTTCTGGGCTTATGTTTTTCTATTTCAAATTTCCATTGTGAAACCCAAGAGTTATAATGTGACATTGGAGCAAAGTGGGGCCATACATGGCCTTGGTGGGGTCTACATGAGAGAACACATGGAGACACAAGAAGAAATTGGAGGAACATCCTTACTATGTCAAGAGAAGAAGTTTATTTTTGTTTGGAATCTTTAATTGGGGTATTTGCTGTTTTATTTACTAGTTTATTAGTTATTAGAAGATAGGACATAAATGAAATTTTTTATGTTTAGGGGTAGAATTTTGAAGAAGTTTTTTTAAGAGTTAAATAAGGGAAAATTTCTCAAAATGTGTTGGAGAATTAGAAAGATGGAGGGGTTGTCATGTGAGGTCTAGGGTTGTCAATCGGACCGAGGTCTGCCCAAACTCAGCCTGAAATGTTTTGCCCCAGCTCAAACTCGGCTTGAATAAACTTTGGGCCTAAAAAATTTGGCCCAAACTCAGCCCGTTTTAAAACAACGGGCTTTGGGCTTGAGTTCTGGCAACCTGAATTAAAACTCTTTCTTAATTTTTGGGTTTATTTTAGGCTTATAATTACCCCTGAATCCATATTTTGTGGGTTTTTTTTAACAGTTGACACTTGAACTATTTGATGATAGTAAATTTGTTAAAAATATATGAATCCAAAAAAAAAAAAAAAAAAAATATAGAGCTAATATCACTATATAAATAAAATTATTACTTGTTAACTAGTTCGGGCCGGGCCAGGCTGGAATTGAGCCTGCCAAACTTGGCCCCAATAAAACTTTGGGCCTAAAAATTGGGCCCAAACTCAGCCCAGCCCGGAATTGGGTTGGCTCAGCCCAATTATTTTTCGGGCCAGACATGTCGGGCTTCAGGGCAGCCTGGTCCAATTGACAGCCTTAGTGAGGTCTTTTTAGAAGTCATGGGCTTATAAAAGTAGCCCCACTTTCTTGTATTCAGGATGAGTGGAATAGACAATTGGTTTTACTTATGATTTGTGGAGGATGTTTGTTCAAGCTATTGTTGCCTAAGCTTGGATTGTATAAGGTTTTTCCAATTGTGAGATAGGGATTTTCTCAAAAGTACTTTCTCTTCTCTATTCTCTCTCCTTTTCTTATCTTCTTATTCTTCTCTATTGTACCATTATTCTTCACTGTTCTCTAATAATCTAAACTCAGAAAATTGTTTCCTATTCCCTATGGTTAATCCATCTTCATCTATTTCTTTGGTTTCCCCATCATCGAACCCAAGTTCATCCTTGGAACACATTGCGGTACACTTTCTCTACCTTTCCTTCAAGAATTAACTGAGAATTGCTCATCATAACCTGCGGCACATACTCCATCGAGAGTTTTTATGTTCCACATTTTGAAATCAGGAAACCATCATATGTGTTCCCATGTAGTACCCTTAGACTTTTAATCACTGCTGTTTTGATGGCTTAACCACAAATCAAACCCACTGGAATCTCTATTTAAGACTCTGGTTGAACCTATGGCCTACCCACTGTTTGAAGAAAATCCAGAACCAAATTTTATCACTTTTATTCTGGGTCCTTTCTCTCTTTAAACCATACCCTATCACTCTGTAATCTGTCCCAACTGTGAGTCAACAATTAATTAGTATACATAGCTGTTTTCACCTTAAACTGAGCTTGCCTTGCCCTGGTTAGAATCCCACGACTGTCCTCATTAAAACCCTGTTATCAATCCTAAACTAGCCCTGTTTAACCTATCTTTTGTCACTGTTTGACCCATGTTCTGATCTTTATTAACCCTCCCAACAATCCTCCTATACTCGATTGATCTGCAATACAACTAACCCACAACAACGAGTATTTTACCAATCATGAAGACATCAAAACCCCCACTATTACTGATGCAGTACAAAGGGGAAGATACCAAAAAATGTTGTAGAATAATTCCAAAGTCGTCAAATAAATTAAATTAAAATAAAGGATGTGAAAGCAAATAAATCAAGATTAGAGTTTATAAACAAACAAATAGCCAAGAAAATTTAAGAATCTGAAATGAAAATCATTGAAAGAAGATAAGGAGTTAGAATAGAAAAAGAGGAGAAAATATAAGAAAAGAGCCCAAAAGGGTATTTTTGTAATAGACAAAATCCGAAAATTACCAACATGCCCCTTTGACACGTCAGAAAATTATGAAATTTTTATAGCTGTTTCTGACATGTATCAGGGTTCTGTAGTTAAAATTTCATTAAATTTAGACAAAAATTGATGGACTAAATCATGAAATTTCAAAAACTTGAAGGTGCTTATGGAGGTTCAAGATGAAGAAGAAAAGGAAAAGAAAGAGAGAAGAATAAGAAACTAAGAGAAAAGTAGGAAGAAAAGAAGATAAGAGAGATACCTTAGAGAATGAGGGAGGGTGAGGTGGATACTCACAACTCACAACTCAGAAGTGCACTAGGGTGCTACAATCCACATGGAAAGAAGAGGGGAGCCTTGGAGATGGCATCAACCCTAGGAGAGGAGAACATGGCCACAGCCGTACCTTAAGAACACCTAGATCTTCAAAAACTTCAATAATTCTTCACTATCAATTATGAGGGAGGGGTTGCCTTTAAATAGGCTTACAACCTTAAACAATTAAAAACTTGCTAAAATTGGAAACTTCCTAAAGATCCTATACTTGTTTGCCAAGTTTTCTAAAACATAAAAGCTTTCTAAAAACTTTCTTAAAAATTTAAAACTACTATAACTTAAAAATTTCTAAAAACACTATTCCCGTTTTTATTGATACCCCCTTAGTAACTTGGTCATAACTTTCCCAAATCACCTCGGATTTGTGCAATCTTGATCTTGCTAGAAAGATAACTGAATAATCTATCCAATGACACCAAAATCAAGCCAAAAAGTCAAATTTTGGCCATAGAAAAATTGGGTCCAAAGTGAAAATCAGGATTACAACTAAAAACTCAAAAAAACTAAACTAACCATGGCACTATTGGCCTTATTACAAAATTAACACACCCCTTAAATAATTAAAACCACACATACATAATGCAAGACTTGAACCTTACTCTCTTGTGTGGTGGCACATACACAAGTTGCATAATGTTGTCCGCATCAATTACACTGCTGTCCTTATTTGAACCTTGCTGTTTTACACTGGCTACCACTACTAGACTTCATAACCAACAAGTACATAGCTCTTCTTGGAGTTGCATTGCATCAATTTTGGTATTAGAACTGGGTTCCAACTAGTTTATACTTAATTGGGTTCCTTAGAATATACGCACAAGACTGCAACACCTTACTATTTGTGGTGTTTTTTCACCCCTTTTCTCTGAGAGATCAACTCCTAATGACATCTAGAACCTATGGCAGCCTTCACTTAAAGTGAATTCATTTAGAACTTTGTGCTACAATAAACCCATACCCTGCAGTTGACTTGAAATTCCTTATCCTTGTATTAATCACTGAAGATTTGGGTTTATCATCACCTACCCTGTTTCTGGTTTGTCTAAGCATATACTGATCTATGTGTGCCTGCTAATACTCCCAAAAGAATCACCGCATGAGGGGTGATTGCTTTCTGCTGTGACCCAGTGTTGGTGTACTGCAATACCCATCAGAATGACTCTAGTGTTTGCTGATCACTCTATGTCTCTGAGGAGCTGCCCATGATTACTCCTGGTTTAGTACTTGTTGGACTTATCTTGCTGCATGCTGCTGTTTTTACAATCCAGAGTTATCAAAGGATGTCTCCTAGAATACAGGTCCCTCATATGTTGTTGTAAAGTTCGGTAAGCACTTTGGATCTTTTAGTGCAACCAACATTATATGCATCGCTGGAACTTTGAGTACTGTTGGATTTTGGCTGGTACTGCAAGTTTCTGGTATAATGGTTTTGCAATAGAACCACTAGTGGCTGCTGGTATACCAAAGTTTCATTAGATTACTATCTGTGGAATCTGTATCTTATAGTGTTGTGGGAGTTATCACTATTACATCTATATCTTCAAAGAATCTTTTATTTGAGCTCTCAAGGAAGACTCCATTGATGCTGTACTGATCCTTAAAAGTGCTCTTGTATACACATGTTTGCTGTCCAGATTTTCAGTCTAAAGGGAGTACATACTATTCAAGTTGGACCATGATGTTTTGCCATATGTCCTACACTAGGACACCCCTACATTCCTTCTTGTGAGCCACTCAAAAGTTGGAGATAGTCAGCCCTTGATCCTATGCTTTTTCATCATGATAACAAAGGAACACTTACAAGGTATTCTGAATAGGTACGAGTGTCGGATTCAAGATTGTGGTTAGGAATTTTTGAAGGCTGAATTACATAAAATTCAATGTGAAATTGATGAATTGGAGTGGGATAGAAGTGATGGGTATTACATTAATACCGAACATCTCTTTGTCCTACCAGAATAGGTCAGTTTATTTATAACAGGATTGCTGAACTTGATCGAAGAGGCAGATACTTGATATAAAGGAAGAAGTGTACCAGGTTTGGGATGCACTTGGAAGAGTTCTACTTGAGCTTCAAAAGAAGGGTAAGATGGTTGATAAGTCCAAGATATATGTTCTGGAGCATGAAGATGAACCGACAAATGAAGAAGAAAAGCTGGAGGTTGAAGTCCCCAAGCTTGAAGAAAAGGCTAAAGATGAAGATATTGGTAGTTCATCAAGTAAAGATCACAAATGAGTGCCTTATTACTATCCCAGTTTGTGACCAGCTAGTTGATGAGATGTAAGTGCCAGTGTAGGATGACACTCAGCCTATTTTGATTGATGCACCGGGCCAAGAGTTTGTGGCGATTCCTGACATTGTGTGTCCAATTCATGTTCAGCCAATAGTTGAGGACCCAACTTCCATTCAGGAAGAGGTGCAGAGTATTCCGATGGAAACACCAGTTCTTCAATAGTTACTTGACTTCGAGATGGTCATATACGATGTGCTTGAGGATGAGTATTATGAGGTTTTTCCGCCATCATCTACTTTTCAAAAGACGGATGATTTGTGTTCAAAATCTCGCGCGATACGGGCCATATCGCGCGAGACGTACCGGTATCGCAGGTGTGCTACACGATACACCCATGTACAGCGAAATATCGTGATCTGGATAGGTTATCGCGAGCCGTATCGCGTATCGCGCATGCGTCTCACGATAACATGTCCAAAATGACCTTTTTTTGCTTAAAATAGCTTGAGTATCGCGATACGGGGGAGTATCGCGTGCCGCGTCTCGCAGATAATCACCCC
>JAOXJP010000029.1:0-18418 GCA_025762735.1 Platanus orientalis
GATCATCTGTTACAGGCCTAACACTTGAATGTTTAATGCTTGAATTTTAATTTAGGGGAAATGAAGGCATTGGGTGTTAAAACCAACAACCAAATTAGGTTTTTTGTGCCACACAAATGGGGTCTAGAGGGGTAGGGTTTCTCCTAGGTCCTTGCACTACATCTAGGGCACACACATTGAATTAAATTTTGGAAAACATGGTTTTTAACCCAGGCTTAACGCCTAAAATTCACTCTAATGCCTAAAATTAAATTTAGGCATTGGGACAGAAATAAGGGCCCATAGAGGTGCACATGCATAGGATTGAACTTCAGATATTGTATTTGCCATGGGACAGGGCTGGAGAAGAATCAGGGTTCCCTGGGGTGGGTCCTAGATCTTAATGCCTAATTTTTCTCCTGACGCCTATTTTTTCAACACCTAATTTTTAATTCCCTAAAAATCAGGCATTAGTTACTGCAAACAAATCTAGCATATGGATTTCTCAATTTTGGAACCCTTAGGGTTTTGAAAAAAATACAAAATTAAGCAAGCTAGCAGACAACATATATATGAACATCATATAAAAATTTGTGCTTTAGATCATGCATATAAAATTCAAACTAAAATCACAAAATATTCACTAAATTAGGTCTCAAAAGACCCAGCTTTTGGGGTCTATTTGGAGGGCCATCTCGAGGCCTTCCATAACTTCTAAATTCATGAAATTAAATCAAGTAGGTGACACATATGTCTAGTCTAACATAGTCAAATTTGGACTTAAGAATCCCTCTATAAAAATCACAAGAAAATCAATATGAAAATAGGTAAAAAAGGAAGGCAAGTAGAGGCTGTTGAGCCTCTACTGTGTAACCCGAATTTAAGTAGTACTCTAATATAAATTTGTCAGTATAACAGTATGTAAATTTGACATATGATCAATGAGAAAGTGAATGGAACTCAAGTTTAGGCTTTCCCTGGGTCCAAGTGGCCTAAGGTTGATGACTTCTTCCTTTTTTCTTCTTTTTCTTCATCTTTTTCTCTTAGGGTTTTTTGTTACCAACCTGGTCTTACACTAGCCCCAAATTGGTGCAATGAATGGTTGGGATTAGTCTTGGGTTAGGTGGAAATGAGGTGGAGGGCTGAGATTTGTTTAGCTACAATGAGGTGGATGGTTGAGATATATTCAGCTACAATGAGGTGGAGGATGGGGATTGACATGTTCTTGTTGGCATGGATAGGTGAGGTGGAAGGAAGCTATGGGAGATGCCTTTTGGAAACATCCCATTGGCTGCAATCTTTAAGGGTATGGCATGAGATTCTAAATGGGGGGGTATGATGGGCTCTCTAGGGATTTGAAATCCAAGATGTAGATCCAAGGGAAGAGGGTGAAAAATCAAATGGGAAGATGCCAATCCAAGGGTTTCCAAAAATTGTCTTAAGGTGTGAATTCATTTAATGCTAAATATATTAGCTTTAGCTCACTTTAATAAACAATGATTTTTTTTCAATTTTTCAAACCCTCTCTCTGCCGTCACTCCTTGTGAGCTCTCACACTCAGAAGTTGGCACAATCAGTGTTATTTTTAGAGGTTGCAGATGCTTCGGTCCTGTTGGTTCAGTCAAAATCAAATTACGAAAAGGGCAATGGGGTGAAATCAAGGTTTTTTGACCTGAAAAGCTTCCATATACATTTTGAAAGGGCAAGATGGTCAAATTGATTTGAGAATTGCCCAGGGATAGATGAACCTAGGTCCTGGTGAGTCACAACCTTTGACTTCGTAGGATTACGGTACCTGAGTAGGAAACTAGGTTAAAAACCATTTTTTTTAGCGATTTGACAATATTTGATAGGGAATGTCATTGCTTCTTTTGTAAAATGATGTCGTAGGTCATATCTGGGGAATTCAAAGCTTGAGGAGTCCTTGAGCTATAGGAGCAGATAGATTGGTCATTGGATTCTTGGAGTTTTTTGAAGCAAGGTCACTTAGAGAGATTGAGTTTTTGTAGCTACCTAAAGATGGATGGAATTAAATGGTTTTACATTCTCTGAGCCAAGAGTTTGTGAAATGATTTTTCAAGGGCAAGGGTGAAACTAAGAAAATGGCTCTGACCTTGCTGTATTTTGAGTCCGAGGGGACTTTTAAGGGCATTCCGCGTGCCAAATACCGAGGAAATGTGCTTTTTTTGGGTTTGGACATAAATGACTGCCTGGGCCACAGATTTTCTATAAATTAGTGTGGGTTTGATAGTCTTGAGGCTCTAAATTTAAAATGATGTGGCCACTGACTATCTGAATTTTTGATTTCAGATAAACTCTCAGGAGTCGGTTGATCACCTGATTTGTAGCACTTTTTGGAGTATTTGGGGGAATCTTGGTAGATAAGTTTTATGAAAGTTTATGCTCCTCAGACAAATTTTCTAAGGCCTCACGATTCAAGAGAAATGGGCACTGACTGATCTTGATTTGAAGGTCTAGAGAATATTCTGGCTACATAAGAGCAAAATGAGGAAAAACAACTTTTTGACCTCTTAGAGGATATTTGAGATTTCACAGAGATTTGAGGCTTCGAAATCTTCTTCTTAGACCTAGAGATTTGAAGCTAAGGCTGAGGTTGAGATATAGAGATTGACCTTTTTAGATTTAGAGATTGGATGAATTTTTGAGAGCTCCTGCAAGGGTCATTTCTTGGTCTGTGTTATCATAGATTAAGAAATTGGCTATTGCCATTTTCAAGAAATGTCTATTTTGTGTTGAGTTCCTCAAAATTGGGAGACTCAGGGATACATAGGATCTAAAATTATACCATTTGGACAACAGGAGAGACTTCAGGAATCCTTTAAGGGTCCAGGGGTAAATGCTCTAAGGTGAAAATGGTAAAATAGTAATTTTTCACCCAAGGGTCAAAAAAGGTGAAAATGAGATTTTTTCACCTGTGATGCTTCATGACAAGATGGCTTATCTGGGCAGGAGAAATTTAGTGATCTGGATGGTAGATATTGAGTTTAGGGGCCTTTGAAGGTAAAAGGGCAAAATAGTAAATTTTCCATCTGTGATGCTTTACTAGAGAATACAGGAGGGGGAAAACTTGCTAATGACATATATGGGGTTCTTAAATGTGGACCCTCAAAGTCCTGTTGATGTCTTTGTGAGAGATTAGAGTTTATCCTGAAATGGTGCATTTTGGGTTGTAATAAGGTGTTTCGAGTGGTTCATTTACGTCTGGAGTATCTAGGGAGACCTCTTTGGGAATGCCTAACCTCGTAGAGTCTAGGTTTGCTCTTCCTAAGCCAAGGGTGCTTTAGAGTCTTGATGCCTAAATGTTGTTATGCTGTCCTTATGCTATCACATGACCCGAGTCAAAATTTGGGTGCTGACAAAACCATAACGGGCAATCCAATGCATTGGAAGTTTGCCAACATCACTTACACACCCAAAGGATGATTAACTCGTCATAAACATTGGGAAAATATGAGTTGTGCCCTTGTTGGCTCCACCCATTGAAGAGAATGCTCTCCTTGTTTGCAACACCGACCTACACAAACATGATACACAAAGCATTGACAACAAGCTAACCATGAGAGAAGAAGACTGGCGCGAGCCCTTCATCCAAAATCTCATGGATAAAAGGGAGCTGCCAGACCCTATGAAGCGCATTGAAATAAGATGATGAGCTACTTGATTTACCCTACAAGGTAATCAATTATATCGGAGATCACTCAATGGCATATTGTTGCATTGCCTATCAGCCAATGAGGCCAACATAGTGATGATTGAAATACACGCCAACGTGTACGAAGGTCACCAGAGCGGTCCTAAGCTTCAATACCAGCTAAAACGGCTTAGCTACTATTGGCCAACTAAAAATAGCTTAAAATTGTAGTATGGTCATAGTTTGAGTAAGCATTATCACATCTATTTTACATTTATTTATGCATTTTACATATAGATATATGAGATTTTTCAATATTTATTTTTATGCTTAAAATGGTGTATTAATGCATATCTTATTTTGTAGGAAGTTTAAAATCAACTAGAAAATCACGTGGGATCCAAATCTAAGAAAAGAAACTTGCAGCTCCAAATTCGGAAGGAAATTTGGATAGAAAAATTTGAGTCAGCTGCGATATTTTGGTCATAACTTTCTACCCCGATATCGGATTAAGGTGATTCAAGTTGGGTTGGAAAGCTAACAAAAAGTGCTACAAATATGGATCACATAGCCAAAAATACACACCTCTCTCTAGTTTACAGACCTCTCCTTCAACCTTCCACCACCAATCATTTGAGCAAATCAGAGTACCTCAGAGCAGAAGATCGGATTGCACAAGTCACAAAAGAAGGCAGAGTATTCAAGTTCATAAATCAAAAGAGAACAGTCTAAGCTTTCTCTCTATCTCCCCTCCTTTCATTACTTTGTATCTAGATCTTTTTAGGATGTTTAGTGAAACTCTATTTCTGAATTTTCCTTTAATTATGCTATTTTCCTATGTTAAACCCAAAGAAAACCCTCTCTATAGCTTGCAGCATCTCCACTATCACCCAAACCCTGTTGTTCTGTGGATAAACCCTGAAACACAGTTATAATCTACTTTATGGCACCATTTTCTTTAAGTTCTCCATTATTTTGGGTCTGATATATCTAGTCCCAAGGGTTTATAATATTTTAGCAGCTTATGGTACTCAATCCCAGGTTGATTTCAATCTAAAATCCAGCCCCAATCACCTCTGTACTTGTGGCAATCTAAATCCCCTTCATCCTCATTCTTGTACATGAAATTAATTCCATTAAAGAAGTCTTTGTTCACTTGTAATCCCCATCAAGTTTCCAACATGTGTCAGCTTATAATTCACCATAAATACTACAGACAATTTTTCATCATAGAACATTTTTTTTCCTTTTTCGCGTTTTTTTGAGGGAGGGTAACAGAGACACTTTGTCATCACAAAATATCCCCCCCTCTTTTTTTTTGGAATTTGAGGGGGGCAATCATTGAAATACATTAAGATGCAGTGATTGTCTACAATGTGACATGTATACCTTTTTTTCAATGTAAAATTTTATTATAAAAGCATGAGAATGCATGACACAAATACAAAAATATAAAACACCGCCTAAATTTGCTTTACTTTTAGATTTTGTCTGTGTTATGACAATTGATGAACTTTTAATGTCTTTTAACAATGAGTACTAGTAAAATGTGTCTGTAATCCTCTATCACTACACCACAAACTGATACTTGATGTGTTTTCGACTTTGGGGCTACTTTTTGGGTACCTACATTTTGAACTAAGCACATTTTTGTTCAACTCATCACGTGTCAGCTTGTAACATGGTCACAGAACATATGTTTTGTTTAACAATTGTAGAGGATCCTGAATCAGTAGGTAAGATAGGCCTGGCTTGGGCTAAGAACTTTTTAGAGCTGGACTTTGTGTTGACTCTTACCAAGCCCAAGCCACACTGGGCTAGGTTGGGCGGTTATGGAGTTGCCAAATGGCATGTGGTTGTCATGGCCCAAACTTGGCCGGAGCCAGGTCTATTGATCATCTCATAATAGGGGTAGTGTTCCTTAATTTTCCCAATGATCATCCCATGGAATAAGACTCCAATCATCTGATCCCTTAAGATAGTTACAGTTTTAACTCAAGAGACCAGACCAATTGGAAGATCCTAACTACTACATCAATTGCTAAAACCAACAATAAATGTAGAAAGAGATATTATTTCTTTTCTCAGCATAGACCGTAGTAAAAATTTAAGGGTGGTAATGAGCCGAGCTTTACCTAGCTCAGCTTGAGCTCGTCACATGAAAGCAAAGGTAAGGTTCAGCTTGCGCTCGTAAAAGTAGGCATAGCTCAACGAGTCAATCAAGAAAAGAAAAAAAAAAGCCCAAATGCCTAATAGTCCATTAACTCAATATGTCTTCACACACACACACACACACACACACACACATAATTCAAAAACACATCATTTGTCAATAAATGACACGCCTACAGAGGTTTGTGTCACCACAAACAATCATTCTTCTCTTTCTTTTGGTGTCTGTATAATCCCAAACACCAAAACCATTCATTTATCAATACGAGGCCTCATATGAAGGACACGTGTCTCATGTTGTGAGGATTAGAATCCATGGCTGAATGGATCCCACCTGAGAAATGATCGTCTGTGGTTGTGTTTCCATTTTTTCTTGCCACATGTCAGATGCTTATCACTGCAACACGATCACCGTACGAACCACAATCACATGGCTCTATCAGAAAATGACGAAAATTTCTTTGCTTTAGACACATGCCCCAAATATTGGCCTATCTTGGTTATCAATATTTATCAACATAAAATCTAGTAATCAATTTTTATCAACATAAAATCTAGTAAAAGCATAAAAATAAAAATAAAAAAAAACAATGAAACAAAGCAACCAAAAAAATTCAAGACAACAGAACCCATGTTTCAAAGACAAAAAAATGGTTTTTGTTCATGCAACAAAAAGCCACAGCAAAATTTGTCACAGGCTCATAGCAGATCCTTGCTCAAAAAACAAAATCAACCAGGTATCTAGCCTCTATAACTCAATTGGAGCATGAGTTTCAACTTCCCATGTTTGAGTGACTTTACCATTAAAATGATTAAAAATAAAATGAAACAAATAACAAGCCAAGAAACTGACCATTGGGGATGGTGGACAGATTTGCAAAAAGAAGAAGAAAAGCAGCAATGAGAGGCAGATTGAACTTCACCATCTTTATCCAAAGTATAAACTTCTCTACTTAACTGGTTAGTTTTCCATGATTTTATTATCAATATCCCACAATTGATCTTGTATTAATGTTTAATTTAATTCGGAAAATTTTGATGAATACTTTTTTTTATATAAAAAATAATTGTTTTTCCAAACTTTGCTCAGCAAATCACTCCATGAGATATCCTAGTACTTAGTCTCCCAAGATTTTATAGATATCCATATCCATAGCCCACAATTGATCTTGTATTAAATTTCAATTTAATTGGTTAAATCTTAACAAATAATTGTATTCATAAATTTAAAGAGTCCAGATAGTCTATGACATGCCTGAGTGCAGTGAGTGTGCTGCACTTAGTAGTCGACATGTCTACAAAACAGGTTGGCATGTCTCCCAAAATTTTAAAACCTCAAAATGCTTGTTTTGGCTGATGTGTCGAATACTGAATGGCAGCACACTTGTACCACACTCAAGCATGCCACAGAGGATCCGAGCTCAACTTTGCAAGCACAAATCACCCCATGAGATATCCCAAGATTTTTCGTTGAAGACTAAACAGGAAATCTTGCAATGGGGTGCGTCATTGTAAGAGGTCTAAGGTGGCTCCATCAGCTGGACATTGCTGATGGGCTACTTTCCATAACAAAATCATTATCTAAGGCAAGCAGGCGAGACATGATTTTGAGTCAGTTGTTGGGTCTCTTGAGTCGTAGTGCAGCAGCATGAAACAAGATATAACACATACCAAATTTTAAGCAATTGTCATATCTACATGTAGGACATCAAATTTGAAACTAAAACATGTAGCAAATGAGTTAGAACGGAATTGTGTATCTCGATTAAATTTGAATCCAAAACTTGTAGTAAATGAGTTAGAACGGAATCGATCTCTACATCAAGAGTTTTAGTATACCATATCTGTATGTCACCCAAAAAAAATATCAGGTTCAGATCCTAAACCTCATTTTCATCAGTAATTGCAATTGGTATGGACAACAACAGTTGTCATCTGAACATCGTTATCCTGGATAACACTTGTCTGCTCGATGTTGAGAGGAACTCCATTGACACCACCAGGAACTCCAACAACAGGAACTCCACCATTGAAACCACCATCAAGAACTCCAACAATAGGAACTCCACCATCGACACCACCATCATTACCAAGTCCATTAGTTGGAAGATCAGTTTCAGGATCATCAAGCTATTGAAGAATATACTGGAATTTTTTTTAAAAAGATAGTACCACATATCAAGCCAATATAAAGATTGCAATGAAGAGTAATAAAACAAACCTGTAGATCTTTCATTGTCTGTTCAGTTAAAGCCATTGACAATCTTCTTTGATTTCTTCATCTCAACCTCCAGTTCCTTAAATTTTTTCAACAGTTCTTCTTTCTTTGCAACCACTAAGACGTTGTACGTGAGTTTGTAAATATTTTGCATTTGTTTTATGTAATGACCAATAAAAATTGATAGTAATTTATATTATTATTATTTTGATAAATTAATTCATATTATTATGTAACAGTGAAAAGTTTAAGCTTCACAACTACGTAGGGCAAATGGACTATTATCTTCACTCATATTTATACATATAGCAAAAGGGGTGTTGAATCTCATGTATAATATCTTTAGCAATGGTTGTTGAAAGTGCGTTCTTTATTTTCTTTTTAAGTTATTATTGAAAATGATATTACAAAGATTTGTTGCAAATTTTATGTTACCAAACAGACTTATTTGAGTATCTCGAAGACACTCTCAAACTTATGCTACAAATGAACTCTGAAAGTTATTTTTTTCTCATATAATTTTTTTTATGTGTAATGTTATTTTATATTAATTTTAGTTTTATTTGATTTTATAAAATATATAATTATATTTCTAATTGTGTATTTTATTATAAAATTATGTATATATATATCAATAAAAATCTAAAATTTGACAACACGAATATTTAGAGATTTGATTATGACTACATATTGGTTTAGTAATTTACCAATTTATATACTGATATACAACATTGTGAAAGAGAAAATAACTTTTTTCTTTCTTTTTATGAGAACAAATTTAATAGTTTTGACCGAATTCTTTGATTTTGTTTATGTACATTTTTATTTCTTAACAATTGTTTTATCAATTTTAGAGATTTTTTTTTAAATGAAATCGAATGATGTAAGTGATCATTGGTGTTTTCATATGTAGGTCTTTGTAACAATTTGGTAGATGGGTGCTCAACTAATTTAGTTAAATAGGGTTTTGCTATTATTTGACATAATTCTTTTTTTAATTATTCAATAGTTTAAAGATTGATTTTTAGTGCATTATTTTTTTATATAAAATTATGGTAAGTTTTTATGTATAAATCATACACAACAATTTATTCTAGATTTTGTATAGCTTATGTTATTTTAACAATAAATGTACAATTGTTTTAGGTACTAAGAAATGTTCTATTTACCATCTAATTATGTTTTATTTTTTTTATGAACTAAGATATGACATTTTAATGACAAAGTTTTCATTATTACAGTTCATAACCCCAAAGAAGGTTTGTATCTGTGATGACCCCGATGATTATTGCATATTTAAAATATATATTTTCTTCCCATCACCAAAAACAAATTTTTTTCTCATAAATTATGAACGAGTTGTATATATTTATTTTCTTATAGCTCTCTGAATTCTAATGACAAAAAATTATAACTTTTTATATATCATTTACATTCCTATCTTGATTGATAATTATTCATTTACATTTAACTCACAATTTAACAATTGTTATTGATGTGACAATCAATAATTAGGAAATAATTTCTCTCAAGATGTCACTTCTCTTTTTTTGATTTATTTATTTCATTCTCCCTCTTATCTCTCATTAATCCAATTTCCTAAAACCTCTCCCTCTCTTAAAACATCACTAACATTTTTTTTTCTATGAGAATTAATTAGGAAATAATCTCTTAAAATGTCACTTATACTTTTTTTTTTTACAAAAATTAATTAGGAAATAATTTCTCTTAAAATGTCATCTATCTTTTCTTTTCTTTTTATTTCATTACCTCTTTTATCTCTCATTAATCCAATTTCTTAAAATCTCTCCCTCTCAAAACGTCACTTATATATTTTTATTTCTTTCATTCTCTCTCTTATCTCTCACTAATTTTATTTCCTGAAATCTCTCCTTATCATATAACGTCTTTAGATTTTTCCTTTTTAGAAACGAAAACAAGGGCATCGTATGCATTTCTTTGATTTATTTTAAGCAAAGTTATAATTATTGTATTTTCAATTAGTTTTTGTAGGCTAAAATAGCATGCATAGCCTGATTCATATTTGATTGTTATACAATAATCTCGCATATTACATAAATATATAAATCAAGCTTCTATAGAATAATATAATAATATATAACAAATTTTCAATAAAATATACAATTTTTTATTGATTTAAATTAATTTTATAAATGTTTTTTTATTATCCGTATTACAGTTGTCATTATAATTGTCTTAACAAATTTTTAGCAATTATTTATAATTTATTATTGTATTTATTATTTTTATTCTTTCACTTATTCATTGACCCGTGCTCACACAGATTGATTTGCTAATATATATTAAAGCAACTTGTGATGATTTGGAGGCCTTCATTGCCTTCCTACACATGCTTCAACCACACATGTATGGTCTCCATTGTTTTTCTACACATGCTCCTCACACACGTGTATTTTCTATCACATTTAATTTCTAATTAAATAAAATTTTAAAATGTTCTTACCGTTTTTTAGGGGTGTCTTGTGAACACTCATACATTTACCTCTTTCTTTTTTTCCTTTTAATTTATCTCTACTAAATGCAATAGTTCTTATTCTTTTTAAAATCTCTCAATCCATTGTTAATATCATTCTTTTTTTTTTTTTTCCTATAATTTCCACTCTCTCCTCTTCTGGATCTAAATTCTCTAATCCTTTATTTTCTCTTTCCCTAATTTGTCTCTAGTAATTTATTTCTAATAGATTTATATACATTATGCCATCAACTTTTCTATTATTTTCATTTCTCCTAAATTCTCTAATCCTTTATTTTATTTTTTTTCCCAATTTGTCTCTACTAATTTATTTCCAATAAATTTATATACATTAGCCATCAACTTTCCTGTTATTTTCATATTCATAGTTCTTTCTTCCTATTAAAGATTTTTCATTCTCTCTTTGTTTTGCCACTAAACTGTTTCTTATGATTTTTTCTATTATTTCCATATATTTACACATGGTCTACATTAAAGTCTATTGCTTATTTTTTTTCCCAAATAGTTCATCTATTCTAATGTTCTCTTCTTCATAAGTTTTTTTTTTATTTTTATCTTAATTAATTTTTTATTTCTCTTAATTATTTTCCTTTTTTATTCATAAATAGGACAATTCATTATTCATAAAAAAATAGAACACTTCATCTCCATTCCTAACTTATCTCCTTAATATTTTTCTCTTTTAATACATAAATCTCTCTTACCAATATTACTTTTATTCTAATATTCTAATTTAATCTTATCTAATTCTCTTTAATATAGTTATTATCATTACTTCATATTTCTTTTTATTCTTTCTTTCCTATTAGAGAGACGTTCACTCTCCCAACTATCTTATCAAAAAAGACCTTTACTTAATTGGCCTAATATAGAAAGCCAATTAAGGACATTAAAGTTAAAATTAATACCCAAATGTTTTTATTTATTTATTTTTATTTATAGCAATGAGTATAAAGGGAAGAGTATCAAGGGGGCAATGCAAGAAAGGATGGGAGCCTTTTGTGGATGGGATCCTTTTGCTTCTCACTCTTCAAACCATATCCATCTTTTCTCCTATTCATCATCATCAAACACTCCAATGAAAAATAGGTATCGTATTTCTTTATGTCTTTCTCTTATTTCATTTTTCTTAAATGATTTTTTCTCATTTTTTAACACACTTTTTTTTTCAATCTTTACTCTGTTTTTAGGCCCTCACCTTGCAAGTTCACTTTTTATGGTTGCCAAGGCCTACAAATGTTTTTTTTGTTGTCAAGTATTCTCATCCATGATGAGGTTTGTTAACAATTTATATTTTTGATAGAAGAGATGTGATACATGTAGAAGGAAAGGAAATTAATAAGACCAAATGAATTTTATACATAATTGAGTATTATCATTGGAAAATAATTACACTAGAAAAAAATGACTTGATTTTGTAACTCACTGACTTCAAATATAGTCCAAAGCTAAACATATTATTGTCTCTAGTAATTTGTTGGCATTTCTTGCATATTACTTAACACATGTAAAAATTTCTTTTGTTGAAATATGGATTTTATAAAATAAGCCCTTATATTGTATAACGTTTCAGTTCAATAGATGCCAATGATATTTTCTAATTTCTATGATCTTAGATATGTGTTAAATAACTTTTATAGGAATTAAATATTCAATTTTTTTCTATTTTTAATTATTTTCTCATTCACTTACCCATGCTCATACAATTTGGTTTGCTAGTATATATATTAAAACATAACCTCACGCCCCTTTCTCTCTCATCGACGTGGATGCTCACTTAAACTTTTTTCAATTTTTCCATGATACCCCTTAGAAAAATGGAAACCTTCCCAAACGCTTTTTTCATATTAATTTCTTTCCAATACAATTATATCTTACCCCAAAATATCTCTCATCTAATCTCTCATCCTAAAACGTGCCTTTCTCCTATAATCTCTCTTCCAATATGTGCCTCTTTCCTATAATCTCTCTTCCAATATGTTCCTCTCTCCTATCATCTCTCTTCCAATATCTTTCTTAATTAATGTCTAATGTCACACGTCTCTCTCTCCTATAATCTCTTTAATAGGGAAAAATATTGAAACCATATAATCCAAAAAACCCCGACCCTAAAGAAACTAACCCGAGGGGGCTTATTAAGGAAACCTGCTGAGGCCTCGTGATAGCAACCCAAAGGATAGTGAGGCCACTTAAGAAAAGTTTTATTGTTCAACGACTTTTCGACATTGAGATTTATAAAAGAGTTGGGGTGCCCTATAAAGCCATCACCCCCCCTTATGCCCAACACCTCGAAACCCTCAGGATGCCTCCCGGGGGCATGACTTAAATCCCAAGTATCCGGGCACCAAGAAAAGGAAGCCACCCTATTGCCAACTGTCTGGCAGCAAAGATCACGAAGGATCCCTGCGTAGGGAAAATAGGAGGCTCACCTTCTATATTTAAAGATAAGAACAATCTAGAAGTTGTTACCAAAAGAATATTCTCTATAGCTGGCCTAATAGATTAAGAAGAGACAAAATAGGAGAAAACCACTATGTTAACCGATTAAAACGGAAAGATCAGATCTGTGCCATGATCAACGCGGGAAGATCCGGGTGGAATCTTGCCTGGTATGCCTCTACTCAAGCCTATAAATGAAGGCAACGTTTAACCCAATAGGTATGAGAAAAATAACACTAGCAAGAGTTTTGCATTCTACAACTATTCCTATCTGACTTGATTATCGGAGAGCTTGAGGTCAGCACCCCACTGGTGTCATAATTCTTTTGTTCTTTTGCTTTGTTTTACAGGGACCATTCCACTAGAGACCCTGGCCCACTATGTAACCATTTGATTGGTGTTAGGACTCTTGTGATTCTGACATAATCATCAGTTGGCACCGTCTATGGAAAATCATTCTTAATGATAAAATGTTTGCATGGTTGAGAACAAATCAATGGCAGCTCAACACAACTCTCACACCCAAGTGGACAGACAAAAAACCACCATCTTCGATGAAAGCCGCCACAAAAAACCCTTGGTGTCCACCTTCGAATAGCGCATTCAAGGCCTAACAACAAGCATACAACTACTTATAGACCATAATTGAAAGATAATGCAGGAGCTTAGGGGCAGGATGAGTGAACCCAACAATTAGGAAGTGGGACAATGAGAACCACCCACCCATCCTAGTGGGATCCATGACAACGACTGGGGATGGGAGGATGAAGAAGGAAGCACTACCGCACCCTAATTTCGAGAATCAAACCGTATATTCTAGCAGAGAGAAAGGGTTCACACTTTCAACCCTTGGAAAGAGGAGATGGAAGACGTGAGGTGAGAGATGGCAACTGTGAAGGAGGCCATCAAAGGAAAAGCCCCAATATCGGTCGATGAGTTCATCCAAAGAACATACCACCCATTTACTCCCAAGGTAATGGCCCATTTACTCCGAAGGTAATGGCTCGACCATTACCCAACAAGTTTAAGCCGCCCCAGGTGGAGATGTTAGACTGTACTCAGGACCCTCTCAACCATCTGGAGGCCTATAAAACACATATAAATCTCTAGGAGGCACCCAGCGAGATCATGTGTCAAGCTTTCCCGACCACAATAAAAGGGTCTGCATGAGTGTAGTTTAGCCGAATGAAGATCGAGAGTATACTAAACTTCATAGAGCTCAGCTGACAGTTCATCGGGTATTTCATAGGCGACCAAAGACACAAGAAGCCTACCACCTACCTGCTAAATGTCAAGCAGAACAAGGGTGAATCCCTTTGAGACTATGTGGCCCAGTTTAACAAAGAGATGTTATAGGTTGATGACGCCAAAGAGAAGGTAGCCGTGTTCGCCCTCATGGCCCGACGGGAGTGGGAGAGCGGAGCTAATCCTCAGTCTGACAAGAGGAAAAGGGAGCCACAACCTGCTTGGGATGAAAGGAGCTCCCATGCTAGGGGAAACAACAGTGGCAGGGTGAGACTTCAGGCCAACCTACCCTTAATCAGATTTTAAAATTACATGCCCCTCAACACACCAATGGAGTAGGTACTCATGCATATTAAGGACGACCTGAGTATCAAGTGGCCTAAGAAGATCCGAGCCCCACCTGAAAGGAGAAATCAGGACAAGTACTATTGCTTTCACCGGGACCATGGTCACGATACCAACGATTGTTTTGATTTGAAAGAGCAAATAAAAGCCCTCATTCAATGAGGGTGACTGCAAAGGTTCATGGAGGGAAGACCCCTAGTCGGAAGGGAGGACATCCACCGAGATGCCCTAACTCGAGAGGAAAGAAGACCTAAAGGCCCAATAGGCGAGATCAGGGTGATAATTGGAGGACTCGTCAGGGGAGGAAAGTCCAGCTTAACAAGAAAATCCCATGTCAGACAAATATGTGCTAAAAGAGAATGGCATATGCTGATTACAGAAAGGTTGACCAAGTAGCATATGATAGAGCATTCCTCCATCACCTTTTCTGAAGAAGATGCTTGAGGAGTGAGTCAGCCACACGATGACATGTTTATGATGACCCTAGTCATCTCGAACTACAAAACCCGCCAAGTCCTCATCGATAACAAGAGCTTGGCGGACATCCTTTATCTCCTGAACTTTGACCAAATGGGCACTGGTTGAGACAAACTTAAGCCGCTCCAATCACCTTTAGTCGGTTTCATAAGTGATAGGCTACTCCCCCTCGGAACTATCGGCTTACCAGTGACTACTAGGGCAGGTGACAAGCAAATCACTAAGGTCGTTGATTTCTTAGTGGTGGATTACCCATTAGCATACAATGCCATACTTAGGAGATCGGCGTTAAACCAAATGAAGGTAATTACCTCAATGTACCAGCTTTTAATGCACTTTCTGACTAAAGAAGGCGTTGAAGAAGCCAGAGGGGATCAAGTAACCGCCCGAAAATGTTACGTGGCCTCTCTTTAAGGCAGTAGCAGTGGGAATTCATCGAGGGTAATGTGAGTCTTTGCCTTAAACATTAACTCCCACAGAACTAAACATCCTATAGTTATCCTCCAGGCTTTCGGCATCAACTGTCCCGATGCCAGATCGAGACAAAGTAGTAATTCCCTAAGGAAATAAGGGACCAAAAAATGTAGACCAGCCAAAATAGCCTACTCGTACTATGCTAAGCTGCCAGCAAGGGCCTCGAACGCCAAGACATTCTCGGGGCAGTGAGGACAACCCCCTCAGGGATAAGGAAAGAGCCCCGATATCGAGTCAGGGTCCGCTGCCTCAACTCGGATGCGTAATCAGTGGTGGCAAACTCTTTCCCAGGAGCAATCTCCTCTACCACAACTAGGTTCACTGTGGCATTAAGAGAAGTTGGCCTGGTGGCTTGCTCAGGGGAGTTTTGTCAGACCTCTGTTAGGTCATCGGCACCATTGACCATCCGGTCAACACTATCCCTGGATCCCATTGGGTAAAAGAATAAGAAGGCTTTACGAAGAAAATGAGGGATCAAGAAGATACTAACAAAAAATAGACTAACCAAAAACCCGAGGGAAAATACCTGAAAACTGGGGAATTGGAATAGGAGATGATTTGGAAACCAGATGAAATAGACTTGAAGACCGCCGGAGTGTAGGAAGATCGCCGAAAATCGCCCAAGGAGAGTATATAGAGTAGCAGAATAAGGTTCAAACTGATAAAGGAAAACAAAATGGCCTTTGAAGGATGTATTTATAGAGAAAACCCTTAATCCTCAACCTTACACGTGTCGCCCATCCGAGGGGTATCAAAAGCGTTATGATTTCCTCAGGAGATGAAGCGATGCTCAAATCTCGAAATAAACACGAGGCTTAATCCCATTTGTTCGATTACATTGGGATGCACATGAGACACGACACTTAGCATGACCCATGAACGGCGCATACGTGTCCCCTCTGCTGCCGTAGTGTATTAAATGAAACGCCATCATAACGCTTGCCTGTAATTAATGCACCTTCAATAAATGAAAAGGCAAGAACAGCCGCCAAAATGAATAACAACAGTAAAAAATGATTCACATTCCCGATCTAGGTCACCCTTGACTCGAGAATGAAGGGGCAGATGATGAGGAAAAATACCAAGATCATATAACCCAGAAAACCACCCTGACCCTAAAAAAACTAACCCAAGGGGTCCTTATTAAGGAAACCTATTGATGCCTCGTGATAACAACCCGAAAAATAGTGAGGCCTTGTGATAGCAATCTGAAGGATATAAAGGTTTTGTTGTTCAATGACTTTTCGACATCAAGATTTATAAAGGAGTTAGGGCGCCCTATTGGGCCATCACCCCCTTATGCCCGACACCTCGAAACCCCCGAGATGCCTCCCAGGGCATGACCTAAATCCTGAGTATCAAAGCACCAAGAAAGGGAAGCCACCCCACTACCAACTGTCTGACAACAAAGATCATGAAGGATCCTGACTGCGTAAAGAAAATATGAGTCTCACCTTCTATATTTAGAGATAAGAACAATCCAGAAGTTGTTACCAAAAGAATATTATCTACAACTAGCCTAATAGATTTGAGAATAGACAAAATATGAGAAAACCACTACATTAAATGACTAAAACGGAAAGATCAGATCTACGTCATGATCAACGCGGGAAGATCCAGGCGGAATCTTACCTGGTATGCCTCTACTCAAGCCTATAAATAAAGGGAACGTTCAACTCAACGAGTATGAGAAAAATAATCCTAGCAAGAGTTTTGCAATCTACAACCATTCCTATTTGACTTAATCGTCAGAGAGCTTGAGGCCGGCACCCAACTGGTGTCATAGTTCTTTTGCTCTTTTGTTTTGTCTCGCAGGGACCATTCCGCCGGAGACCCTGGCCCATTGTGTAACCATTTGATCAGTGTTGGGACGCTCTTGATTCCAGCATCATCACTCTCAACCCAAAACATCTCTCTCTTATAATCTTTCATCCCAAAATGTGCCTCTCCTATAATCTCTCTTTACATTTTTTGATTAATGTCACTAATCTTTTCTTCTTCTTTTTTCATTCATATCTCTTTTATAAATTTTTTCCAAAACACCATCTATTTTGTCTCTCCTTAATTATCTTCAATTTACTTTCCTCAAATTACTTCTTCCTTAATTATTTACAAATTTATTATTCATTTTCTAAACCCTTCCATTAATATCTCTCTTCTACAAATTAACTCTTTTTCCAAAAGTCTCCAATTAATTTTGAATACCTTATTTTAGCAACTTGCTAAATACCCAATCAATGCATGCCACGTGTCCTATCCCCCTAAAATCTCTCTTAATGTAGAGATCCAATCCCCCTAAACATAGAAATAATTCAAAGATACTACTCACACAAGTCCAAATTTTTTGAAAACCCTATTTCAACAATTTGCTAATATCCAGGGTCGAAAAATATTAACCCATGAGTTAAGGTCATTCATTGCTTAACCACAGGTGAAGCAAAAGTTAGTGGGATTAACTCTTTGAACTGGCACAAAATGGATGAAAAGTGAAAATCGAAGGGAAAGGTGATTTGGGGAAAAAGTGTCAGGCGACAATAAATCTCTCCAACGACCACGACAACCACGACAGAGAGCTTATTGACGAAAATGATGACTACCTAGCTTGTTGACAAAAACAAGGGAAACTTGAGACGAGAGGATTTTTGGCGATGAAAAAATCACCAGAGATGATGAAGTTGAACTTTCAATGACGACCTTATCCCAAAGAGTTAATCCCTCTAATCATTTTCTCCTCATTAAAATAACTCTAATTTTTCAACTTATAAAATAGTTGGGATAAGGCTATTTGTTGTTGTTGTTGTTGTTGTTTCAACTTATAAAAACTTCACACACACACACACACACACACACACACACACACACACACACACACACACACATATATATATATATATATATATAT
>JAOXJP010000040.1:0-18418 GCA_025762735.1 Platanus orientalis
CTATTGGAATCTAGTGACACAAGTGAAGATGAGGAAGAGTATGAAGAAGAGGAGGAGACTTATGATTTACATGAGGTATTTAATGACCTCTTTATACAAAGTGTTGAGTTGGAAAAGAAAAACAAACAACTCAAGAGGAAAGTCATTAAGTTGACTGAAAAGTCAAAATCCCTTAAAAACACTATCTCCACTCTTAAACAAAAGTCTTCTTTGGAAAGTGAAAAGGAAAATGACATTTCTAAAGAAAAATATTTGCTTTTATGTAAAAAGGAAGAGATGAATCTAAAAGTAGTAAAACTAGAGAAGAAGCTCAATGACTTTAGACTATTTATAGGACTAGAAAAAGATAATAGGAAGCATAAGAAAAAAAGACTACTTGAGGACAATCAAAAATTGTCTACAAAGGTTCTTGAGATTGAGGAGATGCTCAAAAACCTTGAAGAAGAAAATGATGAGTCTCATAATGATGACTCACTCATCAAAAAGTTGGAAGACCAAGTCAAAATACTAAATGAGAAGAACAAAACTCTCAATTTGACTTGTGTTCAACTCACAAGGAAGTCCCTTGATTACCTCAAACAAATTAAGGAGCTTGAAGAAGATAAAAGGAAGAACATCTCAATGCTTATCCAAGGAAATGAGATGTTTAAGAAGATGCTTAAGATGGGCAAAGAGTATAGGGATATAACCAAACTTGGTTATTCCGAGACCATTCCCTCCACCTCAACTCAAAAGCCCAAGAATGGCTTTGTCAAAGCAAAAGGAACTATTCAACTAGCTCCACTACCCTCTTATAAATGAAAAAAAAAAAGGTGGAGCCTCCTAGACCTAGCAAAATATCAAACAAGGTTGAGAAAAACACATCTACCTCATTCAAAGGTAAAGCACCTATGAGACAAGGTAGAGATTGGGATTGGTCTATTTAACTACAATCAAGATCCTATGCACAAGTGGTTGGGAGTAAACCTCAAACCAACCAAGCATCTTCCTCAAAAGGAGCTTAAGGAATAAGAAAACCTTATTCTTATGCCAATGAGGCATGGAATAAATATCAAGCAAATATAACTTTCACATATGGAGGAGCTTATGTGAAAGCCTCCACTTCTAGGAAGACTAAGGTGCAACCCACTCAAAATGGGAATCCTAGAAGAGGCCCCCAATCCTTATACAATGAACAATCTAAAAGGAAGACGACACAATCTCATGCACCAAGAAGGCTCATATTTTATTGCTACTATTGTGGCTTAGAAGGGCACATTAAGATGGATTATAGAAAAAGGGAAAATGACATCAAGTCCTAAAGAATGCAAGTAAAGAAAACATCAAATGGAAAGAATGTCAAGAAGACAAACTCTTTTTGAAACATTAAAAATAGAAACCTTCAAAAAAAAGAAGGAACTACCTCAATAAAGTGTTAAACGGTAAGCCTCTCTACCTCCTAAGGTTAAGAGAGTTTGGGTAAGAAATGATGATCCAAAGTGTTTGGTCATCCACACTGCACTAAGAGCCGAAAGCTCATCAAGGTCATACCTTGATAGTAGGTTCTCTAGGCACATGTCCAGTGAGAGAGAACTCTTTACAAAACTTGAGGAAGCTCAAGGTGGATATGTTACTTTTAGTGATGAAAACACTGTCAAAATTCTTTAGGTTAGGAACCATAGTAGACCCCAGCATTTCACAACTCACTGAAGTTCTTTATGTGCAAGGCCTTAAGCACAGTTTGATTAACATTAGTCAAATATGCGACAAAGGCTATAAAGTGCAATTTGGCAAAGATAGATGTGTGATTAAGGATCACAAAGAATACAACATCCTAGTCGAAGGAATAAGGACAAGTGACAATCGCTATGTCATTGATCCTCATTCCCAATAAGAGGATACTTGTCTTTTGACCCAAAAGGATGAGACCAATCTTTGGCATCAAATATTACGGCATCTCAACTTTAGGAATCTTGCAAGACTTAGCAAGAAGGGGATAGTCAAAGACCTTCCCAAGCTAAGCAAGGTTAACAACCCAATTTGTAAAAGTTATCAAATGGGGAAGCAAACTAGGGTCTCACACAAGAAAGTTATGTCTTTTGGAACTACTAGACCCCTAGAACTTCTTCACATGGACTTAGCCAGTCCAACTAGAACCGAGAGTTTAGAAGGAAATAAGTATTTCATGGTCGTAGTTGATGACTTCTCTAGGTATACTTGGGTATCATTCATAAGGGAGAAATTCAAAGCCTTCAATGAATTCCTAAACATTTGCAAATGGATTCAAGTTGAGAAAGATTTAACCATAAAGAGAATCCAAAGTGATCATGGAAGAGAATTTAAGAATAAAAAATTCTCAAGTTGGTGTGAAGAGTTTAGAGTGAAACATGAGTTTTCAGCCCCCAAAACGCCCCAACAAAATGGGGTGGTTGAAAGGAAGAATAGGACTCTTCTAAACATGGCTACAACAATGCTTTCAAGAAAAAACATAGCCAAGAGGTTTTGGGCTAAGGCAATTAGCATGGTGTGCTATGTCTCTAGCCAAGTCTACCTTAGACCAGGTACATCCAAAACCCCATATGAACCGTGGAGTGGCAAGAAGCCAATGGTCAAATACTTTAAAGTATTTGGCAGCACTTGCTATGTTCTTCGAGATAGAGAACATCTAGGCAAGTTTGACGAGAAGAGTAATGTGGTCATGCTCTTAGGATACTCCACAACCAGTAGAGCCTACCGTGTCTACACATTAGGACTTATGATTTTGACAGTAGATGATTTTGAGGCAACTTATGAGCAATAGAACTTGTCCATGGTGTTGTCTGACCATGAGAATGAGAGCCCATCTTAAGTGGAGATTGAGAAATCCTAAGGAGATCAAGAAGAACACTCTTCTCAATTGAGTTCAAAGAAAGAAGTTGAAGAAATTCAACTTTAACCTAAGGACAAAAGGATCACCAAAGGATTATCACGAAAAGACATCATTGGTGATCCTAATATTGGAGTGAAGATAAGGAGACAAATAGGAAACATCCTTAGTCACTTATGTTTTACTTCCAAAATAGAGCCAAAATGAGTTAAAAAGGCTCTAAATGATCTAGATTGGATCCTAGCCATGAAAGAACTAAATCAATTTTAAAGGAATGATGTTTGGTTTATCATAAAAAGGTCTACTGATAAGAATGTCATTGGTACCAAATAGGTCTTCAAAAACAAACATGATGAACATGGTATAGTGATTATAAACAAGGCCAGGCTAATTGCAAAGGGGTATGCCCAGATAGAAGGCATTGATTTTGAGGAGACATTTGCCCCTATTACAAGTAAAGTCCATTAGGATCCTCTTGTCTATAGCATGTTATTTGAAATTCAAGCTATATCAAATGGATGTCAAGAGTGCATCCCTAAATGGAATTCTCCAAGATGAAGTATACATTGAACAACCTGAGGGATTTGTGGACCCTTATTTGCTAAACTACGTATACCGGCTCAAGAAGGCTTTGTATGGTCTCAAACAAGCTCCAAGAGTTTGGTATGAAAGATTCATAAATTTCCTCATTGTTCATCATTTTGGTCAAGGGAGTGTTGATAAAACACTCTTCATCAGGAAGCCAAATGGTCATATACTCATTGCTTAAATCTATGTAGATGACATCATTTTTGGGTTTACCAATGATGAGATATCTCTTGGTTTTGTCCAAACAATGAAATCAGAATTTGAGATGAGTATGGAAGGAGAACTAGAGTTCTTCCTAGGTCTACAAATGAAACAAACTAATGATGACATCTTTTTAAGCCAAACCAAGTTTTGCTAGAGACCTTGTTTCCAAGCTTGGATTGCGATAATCTAAACCAGCTAGCACACCCATTAGCATAAATGACAAGATCACTGAAGACCTCGATGGAGGTGAGGTCAATTCCACCTACTACAAGAGCATTATTGAGAGTTTGCTTTATTTGACTGCAAGTAGATCAGACATTACATTCAGTGTAGGTGCGTGTGTTAGATACCAAGCTGCCCCTAAAGAATCACATCTTAAGGCAGCTAAGAGGATTATCCGGTATGTCCATAGGACTACGGAGTTTGGGTTATGGTACCCATTTGATACCATATTTGAGGTAGCTGGATACTCAGATGTTGATTGGACTGGCGATGTGGAGGATCGCAAGAGCATGAGTAGATGTTGCTTCTACGTAGGCAATAGTCTTGTCTCTTGGCATACCAGGAAACAAAACTCTATCAATTGTCGAAGCTAAATACATTACAGCTGGTAGTGGATGCACCAACCCCTTGTGGATAAAGCAAGTGCTTCGAGATTACGAGTTGGAGCAAGACACCATGAGTCTATTTGTAGACAACAAGAGTGTCATTGACGTCTCTAAGAACCTTGTTTAATATTCTAGGACAAAGCACATTGACATAAGACACCACTTCTTCTAACAATTGGTAGAAGAAAAGGTCGTATCCTTGGATTATGTCAAGATCGAAGATCAATTAGTAGATATTCTAACCAAACCCCTTGATTCTAAGCAGTTTGAGTATCTTCGGAGTGCTATAGGCTTGTGTACCATATAGGGGGATCATGTGTGATTCTCTCGAGGTCATGGTGGGATGTGGAGATGGTCATGGAGTTAGGCATGCATGGGGTGGAATGTGGTTGTGACTAGGGGATCTCAACTCAAAAAAAGGAAGAAAATCTAACAATCCACATTCGAAATCAATTTCGCATTTCAAAATTGGTTTCACCCCAAACCGATTGCAAAACTTGCAATCGATTTTGGGGGCATTTTGTCCAAAATTTGCATGCGATTTTAAAATGGAGAAACCATTTATTTTCCCTCATTTTCACTTCTAACGAACTCCCGATTTTCCCTAGAGCTCCATTTTTGGAATATTTGAGTTTCCCCATCTAGATCTTACCTTTTTGCCATGAGATCATGCCTCCTTACACCAAGAAGACTACGTTGAAGGGTGGATCTTCATCCGACCCTCCTCGGAACCCCAAGAAGCGACTAATGACATAGTCACCACCTTGTTAATGGTCGAAGAGGCCTACCGCTTCCTTCTCTCCTTGTCGTGATGCTGTGAGTTTGGAGAGATATCAGTGTATCTTTTTCCATCGCTACATCATCATTGAGCAAGCGGTCAATGACGAGACCCAACGGATGGCTCAGTTAACAGAGAGTTTGGAAGGACAGAGATTGATGTCCTTCATCTTTGTTTCAGGGCCCGTGCAGGAAGAGGCCATTTGCGTCTTCAACGAGAACATGTTCGATATTGACAATGAGGCAGTCTTGTTTTGGATAGTGGTATGCAACACCCCTATTGAGGTCAACCCCTCCATCCTCTCTTAGATCTTTAGGGTCCCTCATCCTCGCGCTTCTATGGCGTATCCGAGTCACCGCCTCACTTTGGAGTAGAAGGCAGAATGGTGGAAAACTTGTGTGGAAAGTTCGTGAACTAGCCTGATTGTCTGCCACACAAACAAGGTCCCATCCACTTGGGATTAGTGAGTGCGTTTGATTATGAGTTTGAGGTAGAGACCGGGTTTGAGGTGTCTTCTCCACATCTGCAAGTAGACCCTTAGTTAGAGGATGAGGTCATTGTTGCACTAGGTGCTGGGGTTGTGAGAGTAGAGGCAGTCTAGGATGGAGATGATGTTGATGATGGAGATGAAGATGATGCTAGAGATGAAGATGGAGATGATGATTATGATGAGGATGATGAGGAGTAGGATCAACTTGTGGCTAGAGCTGACCGAGTCATTGCTTCATAGAGCGGTGATTCTGAGTGATAGGGGGTCACTTATTTTTTTGTGTTGCTAACTATGCCTTATAGGGGCTTCTTGTTAGATGTTTCTTTGTGTTGCCTTGTAGCCAAGGGGAGTTCCCCTTTTGTCTGACTGCTTGTAGCCCAATGAGGATTTTTATTACTTAATGATATATCTTTTTTGTCCGTTTGTCTTCTCCCTTTGCTTATTTAATATACTTGATTGTCAATTCTTGTCAAAAGGGGGGAGAGATATTTAAATCCACATACGTTTGAGTGGTAAGGAGATGTGAGAGTGAGGGGGAGTCACTCAATTCACATAGGACTTATAAGAGAGGTGCAAGGATAAGTCTATGAGACTTAGACAATTAGTGATCTATGAGTCACTTTATACTTAGGGGGAGTTTAAAAGTTAAAAAGTTAAAAACATCAACTTATAGTTTAAAGCAACCCACATATTGCATAGTCTATATATACTCTCTCATGCTTTGCATTATTCATATATATATATATATATTGTTCACATATTGGCCATTTGGCATGAGGAATGTGGTTGTTTTGTGTTTGTGTTTGCAGGGCTTATTGACTCAAAGCACAAGTGACTTCAAGACTATTGAGCTGAATTTTCAGTCTTGTGTATTGTTGAGTCTATGTATTTGGGTTGAAGGGAATCAATGTAAATTATTTGTAAATGTCTATTTGGGTTTTGCCATGGAATTGACAAGGGGGAGATTATTGATGTATGTTAATCCCATGGGCATTTGGGTAGTGCTAGGAGTCTTTTAAGTGTCCTATGTGATCTCACATGTTAAACTCATGAAACCAAGAAGGACCAAAGACCCAAGGAAGATCATGGGAAAGAAGCACACCAAGAAAGGTATATCACATGCATGCATATCATTTTATGTGCCTTAAAATAAACCTAGACATGGTTTAGGTCCCTTGAGAATACCCAAACCAAGATCCCAAAGGACAGCCAAAAAATCAGCTTAAAAAATTAAAGTGTAGAAAATTCAGTCGAATTTGATTTCGCCGAAATCAATTGCGAAACTTGCAATCAGTTTCGAAGCTGATTTTGCATCTCAGTCGAGTATTCCCGAGCCCAAACTGATAAGCCGAAATTGGTTTTGATAATAAATTTTGGATTTTTCCCAAAACCTAAATCGGTTGCGAAACCCCAAACCAATTTGGGGTCTGATAGGCAATCAAATTGATTGTGGGTTTCAAAATCGATTTGTAGCCTAAGTCGGTTTCTAAACCCCAAATTGGTTTGGAGGGTATTTTTGGAAAAAAAATTTCACAAAAATTTAGGCAATGTTTTTGAAATTTGAACCTCGTTTTTGCATATCTAAAGGCCTAAAATGCCTATATTTTTGCCATATGCCTATCCTAAGGTTGTGGATACTCCTCCCTACTATAAAAAAGACTTTTTCCCTTTAGGGTAAGTACTCTTCAACACTCCAAGTTAATTTTTGAGAGAGCTAAGAGACATACTATTTTTAGAGCCCCCTTCATTGTGTAAATCTCCATTGCCTTTAGATTATTGAGCTTGAGTAGCTAGCATTCTACACTTCTCTCTCTCTCATTTCTTCTCTCTTATTGAGCATCACTTCTACTATTGAGGAGAGGTTTTGGTGATCACTTTCCTAAGAGGAACTCACTTTAGGCTGAGCTCAAGGAGCACTATAGCCAAGTACTTGGAGCTTGTGGGAAGCTAAGACATACTAGCTCAACAAGGAGCATCCCACATTTGAGCAACTAGAAACATCAATCATGTTGTGGTAATATTTTCTTGTCTTTGCATTAATTTTCATTAATATTCATTATTGTTATTGCTTTACTTTCATCGGAGACACCAGAAGCTTGACTACCTCCACTGAAGACATCATAACTAGTACATACTTGCCGGAGACACCAAGTATTGTTGTTTAGCTTGTCATTGAGCAAGTAGTTAGGTTTGTATATTGACCTAGATTGTAATAGTAACTAAATGAAATATACCTAAGCTCGGTAGTGAACTTTAAAAGAGTGGACGTAGGCTTGAGTGTCAAACCACTATAAATCTTGTGTTGTCGTTTATGATTGTGTGATTGGTTGTCTCTCGATCTTTATACTCTATACTATTCTTGCTTAGCATATGCTTGATATTGTTCTTGAGTAGTTACATTGAAGCACACACTCACTTAATTAAGCTAAGCGTAAAATTAATTAATAACATCTACAAGACAATTTAAAAAGGGGTTAATTAAATTGAGAAATCCTATTCACCCCCTATAGGATTACTTTCGTGACATTGCATCCATGTTGGATTAAAAGTCATGTTTTTGTATGCAAATTGGTTTAGAGAAAGTATAATATATAAAAAAATGACAAGTGTCCTTATTGCATAAATTGGGTCACTAGGTTTCTGTATGGGTATGTTTATGCATCTAGTTTGATGTCTTGTATTGCTCTCTATAAGTATCTACAGTTGCAAAGCCACACTAGAAACTTAGGGTTCTTGTTTTGGGTAAGAGTTGGGAAAATTGCATCTTATTTTGAAAGATTTGTGACAGCAAGCTAGAATTGGACATTGCAAAATTTACTCAAATATTTTGGGCTCAACCCTGAGTTTGGTTGTCATGTGGAATGAAACAGTTTCATTTTGGTTTGCTACAGTACATGACTGCATACGAGCCTTAACAAAAATGGATTAATTTCCATTCATCACCAAAATATTAATGATAACATAAATCATCTTGGCCAATGTTGATTAGATTCAACTAGGTTAACCACAATTAATCAGATTAACCTAGTTTGACTAGTTTAATCTAGATTAACATTGTTTTAACCTTGATTGACTAGATAAGATCTAAATTGACCTAGGGTTCATTAAATATGATCTACTTTGACTTTAATGATCTATGGTTGACCAAATAATATCTAAGTTGACTAAATTAGATTAAAGCTGACCCAAAAGACTAGGAATTGATTAAATGTGATCTGGTTTGATTTATTTGACTAGTATTGATTAAATAAAACCTAGTTTGACTATGATTGATTTAATAAGACTTACTATGACTAAGAATAATCTAGTGGGATTTATTGTGATTAGGATTGTATAAAATGCACATTCTTTGACTAAGTTTAACTTAGTTAGACTACATTACACTTAGTTTGACTAAAATGGGCCTGGTTTGACAAATTAATGAAACCTACTACTATACGACCCCAATTAGGGTATGACCGATATCTTAAACCCTTCATGAACCCGCTACATAACAAAACACATGTTGTGGGACATACAAACAAGATTAATTTATTTGATACTACAAGAAAAATGCCTATTTATGAGGGCACTTTTCCCTCATAAATAGGTAAATGCTGTCGCAAATACATATTTACGACAGTATTTTACCGTCGCAGGTCGTCGCAACAACGATGGTTGCCACAAGGATTTTTTGTGAGGGGTTATCGCAAAAACTCTTAGTGGTGAGGGCGTATAGTCGTCAGAAATAAGAAAATTGACCATCGCAAATGAAATACCAAATGATGAAATAGGTGACAGTTTAACTATTTACGAGAGTATATGACCTTCAGAAATAGGAAAACTGGTCGTTGCAGATGGAATACCAAACGACGAAGGATGCGATGAGTAAAGTATTTGTGAGGGTTATGTACCCTCGCAACTATTCATCTATTATTTAGGAAATCTATTTACAAGGGCTACGCGCTGTCGCAACTAATGCTTTCTGCGATGGCCATTTAAGCCCTCATTAATGTGTTGTACCATTTACCAAGTATTTTTCCCTAAAAAATGAACTGTTTTTGCAAGAGCACGTTAATGTTTTCCTCATTTTTGTTAGGAATTTTATACATTTTTCTAGAGTATTTTTCCCTTGTAAATAATATATTCTACGATGGCACCCTTAAGCCGTCATAAATGTTTTTGTGGGAATTTTTCCGTCACAAGTAACTATATAGCCATTGTTGAAAAAAATTAATATTGAATTTAATAAATTTTTATTATATCTACTTTGTTTTATATGGGTATTTTAGAAACCTATATAGACAATAATCCTATAGCTATGATAATGCACCAATTATTAAAATTTCAACTATTACAAGATGAAAATAACATACAAATTCACCGCTTGTAGTAAACAATAAAGATGTCTTAAAATTAAACAACCACAAATTAGAATATTAACATAAAGTTTTGCAATCACAATAGTGACAAGCCCGACGGGTGACAACAACTTGGCAACTAGACAGAGCCTCCTCTGGCCAGATTTTCTTCAACCTCAAAAAATTAAGAGAGATGGTCTTTGCATCTATAACAAACCCGCCTTCCATTCTGCATAAGCACCACTACAGAACCTTGTAAAAAATCCTTTTTAGCCTGCAACCAAAGTTGCACTTCAAAATATAATATTGAATATAATAGAAAACATGATTTTGATAAGCCATGGAAATAAAGACATTATATCAACAAACCTTAGATCTAGCAACCTTTCAAAAACAATTTCAAAGTCATTGAGTATGGACAAACCTTCATTGTACGCTTGCCTTACTTTATCCGTCTGCAATCATCAAATCAATAGTAATTCAGAAAATACACACATAAGGATAAAAGAACAACAATCCCTATGCAGCTTGGGTAGAGAAGCACTTCTTCTCATATAAGGTGGCTCTTCGGAACAAGTCCCCTCACATGAAGAAGCTCTTGAGATCAAGCACCTTGAAATGGCATAGCTCTTAGGATCAAGTCACAAATGGGTACAATGCTGAGTGGGTTAGGTCCCACCTGATCAAATATGGCTTACTACAAATATAATCTGACACAAATGCATACATGCACACAAAGAGAATACATCAATCAATGAAAGAATGAGAATAAATGCCTCTATTATGATGCTCCCAAAAGCTTGGCCATCGTTTGTCACTAGATCTTGAGGAACTTGATTACTATCTATGTCAAAAAGTGCATAGCTGCCAAATGAAATAGCAAGAAGATCAAAGAACACATCAAATAAGAAACAATGATTTCAAAACTTGTCAGCGCCAATTTGGAAATAAGAACATTGTCAAATAAATTTATGCTTAACCATTTCCCATATATGTTTGAAACCAACATAGTTGCTATTTACCTCTCTCGGATGTAGGTTGCTTCCTTTCTATAGATAAATCACATAAGACATCATGACCAAAACATAAAAAGAATATTGCCAGTGAATTTACATTAACTTCCAAAGTTACTTGCTAAACAATTTGGCTTCTAGAGATACGCCTTCTCCAAGAACAACAACCTATAAAAACAATAGATTTTTAGTTAAAAGGAAATATAATTATTCATAAAATGAATAAATAAGTAAATCAAGGTATTGTGACTAAAATATTGAAGAATATTAATATACAAGTACATCTATGATTTTATTTTATTTTATGGGTACGTGAGAGTCATTTCTAAGACATGCTAAACAATGACAAATATAGCCATTGGGATTCACTGACTAGAGTATAATTTGAAATAGAAGTTTTTTTGTATAATTTATTTTATAGATAATAAAAGTGCATCTATTTACTTAACAAGTGACAATAAAGAAAATAGAAATGCAAAGGAAAAGAGACAACAATAGAAAACCTATCACACCAATATTTTATTTATGTGATATTTTATAAAAGGAAAAAAAAATTAATATATGGCTCTAATAGTCATGTTACTTAAAATAGGGGGAAAAACCCTAAATCTCTATCAGTAGAAAGGATAGTCTTCCTAAAAGAGAAATGAGGCGACATAAAGAAAACTACATAAAAACACCAAAACAAAGGTCACTCATTAGACTTAAGTCCAGCTTACTTTTAGATTGCTTGAATACTACAAGTATAATGACCAACACAAACAAATGACCTATTTCTTAAGCTTTCTAGCTCTGGCCTCAGCATCTTCACACCCCTCTTGTACAAGACAGGATTGTACAACAGTTTCCAAAGTAAATGTTAAGTTCCTTGCAAACGGGTAGCAACTAACACCTCATTTGCCCAGGAGAAAAAGAAGAAAGGAGAAAAAGAACAAACAAAAAGTAAGCAACACACCTTGTCAAGAATATTCTCATTCTCTTCTTGTAGCATATCTAGCTGCAATTTAGGCAGATATTCAGCTCGTCAAAATCTTCACATGTTAAATTTCCAAATTCATTCACAATTATATTATTCTTACTTTATAACTTCACTTAAACAAGCCCAGTTTATGTCCAAAAGAATAAAAAAATTCATCAATAAATGTTTTCTTTATACTATTTAAGAGATTCTCTCAAGCAAGGAATATATGATTGAAAGGTGTGCTGAAGCCTCATGCTGATTTCGTGTGTCTCTTAAGTTGAGATGTCCCATATCAGGTGTAAGCATGTATTATATGTCAGTTGATATTGTACAACCCATTAAGAAAACAACGTCCATACACATGTTCCCTTAGACAAGTCAAAGATTCATCAACTTCTTTCTACAACCTCAAAATTACAATTGAAATCCAGGCATATACTCCCATCCATACCATATTTGCTACTTTATCTTTAGTGGGTTTGTTTGGGTTTCTTTGTGGGATTAGTGTGTGGGATCATAATGCTGTCCAAATCTCTTCCCTTGGAATGTTAGCAACAAGCATTGGTTGTATCTTATTGATCACATTGACAAGGACCGTGGTTGTTGGCAAGACATGTCTTTGGATAGCAACAACTTTGCTTGGTATCACAGTATAACCCTGGCCACTAAATTTAGAGGGAAAAGAAACGAAGAAATGATAAATTGGAAGAACCCAAGATAAACAACATTCCTATTCTCTAACCAAATACACTTCAAGATTAGTTAAAAGATTGAGTAATAACTGCAACCCAAATTTAAGATGTGAAGCATATAAAGAAGATAACAAATCAGATTTAGATGAAAAGATTAATAGACTTTTAAACCATAGGCATCAACATACATTCAATGATTGGGAGATTAATTAACTGACAATTTTAAAGAAGTGGATATGAGGGCAGCAATAGGGTATCAGGTAGGCTGTAAGGGACATGGATTTATTATCAAATAGGCTCTGTTTTAGGCTAAAATAAGGTTCAGATGTGGTTAAACAATGGGTGATCCAAAACTATAAGGTACTTCGATAAAGACTGATGGAGCCTTTAGTAGGAAGAGTAGGGTCCTAATTAATTCTGTGCAAGTTAAAGAGATGGGTTGTTAAGATAAGGTTATGTGTATTGTTCTGGCAAACAAAGGTTGAGGATAGTTGGGAATGATAAGCAACATGAATCACCATTGCTGCCCAGTGACCCAAACACCATTCTTTAGCATATTTAGCTGCAAAAAATATATTGATGAATGGAAAGGAAATAACCAACCCACTGAATGCTTGAGTCACTCACAGCCCCATTATTTTCAAGACAAACCAAAACCCATCCTGCATGCCTAAATCACATTCCAACATTAAAAACTTAAAAAATAAACTTCAAAATGCAGGAGCAAAGTCCAAACAAGCTGCCCAATTCATCAAGTAAAGAAATCATTTTTCAAGAACAAATATTGCATCAGCCAAACTGTCCCAATATTTCTCATTTTCTAACTCTAAAATAAAAAATGTCTTATTTTAACTTCTATCACAGAACCTGTCTTAAGAGTCCAAACTACTATTGAAAAGCAAATAAGCATTCGTAAACATCTATATTGCTGCACAACTGATGAATGAAAAAAAAAATTGTCTAAACAACAGGAGACGATAATAAGATATGTTGCAAGAATGGACAGTGTGTTTGCATGCGTCATCTATGAAAAAATTCTATGGCTAAGAAAGCAACAGATGATATTATTGTTAAAGCAAATGCTAAGTATAAATGGATAACTGTATAAGAATGAAGGGGAGGTCTGAAATGAATCAATTTATGATGCCTATAAGATGAACAACTAGACCTTCCTAGCATGGAACATTGTACAGTATAGAGAAGTAAAGCGTAGCACACTAATAAGTTTAACAATGTATGCATCATAAATTGTCAAAGTCCCATTTGGATTAAGCTCCCATTTCCTTGTTTATGTCAAAGTCCATCTTTCTTGACCTAGTTTAAGATCTCAGTTGCATGAAGTGGAGCCAGAGTGGGGATGGGTCAACAGGGTGGTGAATACTCAAAGTTACTTCTCAAATGGTGAATTTCATATTTTTAGAAGGTATACAGCCTCAAACTTAGATTGCTTTGGTAAAGTAATGAAGGCTGGTATCTCCCTCTTCTGTAAATAACTGAAACAGTCGGTTGCAGATTAAGACAGATTTAACTACAATGGAATGGGTTTGTAGACAAAGGAAATATGGATGACCTGGGAATCTTACATGTAGTTGTTCAAAAAGGGATTTACTTATTTGCTACATCATCCTTGGTCATGTGGCAAGTTTTGTCCCAATTGCCCATCTTCATGTGACAAAAGAAAGCTTTTTTTGTAGGCAGTTTTAGTTAACAATTTGGAATCTGAATGTCTAGCATTACTAAGGAAAGAGTACAATTCACGGTAAGGTATGAAGCTGATGTGGACCCAGGCACTAGTCACATGGCTGATCTATAGGATATCCCATCTTATGGATGGTCTGGATTTGCCATATTATCCCTACAATTGGCTGACATAAAGGAAGCTTGTCTTGGAAGAGATCTACATGACCACCTAAAAGAAAATTAGAACACCTTTTTCCAACTACAATTCATATGCTATAAATCTGATAAAACGCAAACAAACTAACCCTCAATAAAAAGGCTTCTCAAAAAGAGAGAAAATAAAGTCTCAAAAGTCCCGGAAGAAACTAAGTTTTAAGAGAAAGTGGAATTGTAACAAACATGAGTAAAAGAATCAGCACTTGTAAGTTTTGACTGCAATGAACTATGCTAGGAAACCATGTTGCTAACTATATAACCAACTTGTGCAACCCAGTCTAGCAAGAGAGATAGAAGTAAAGAGAATAAAAGGGGATGTTTGTACTCCTTAATGACATTCATGCTCCTTGTGAGTGGTCTGTGGTCCATGAGCCTTGGCATTGATAAGCAATGGTGTGTTGCTAAGGTTGGCATAAGCGATAATGAGCTGACTAGTGCAATTGACTATATATGGGTGACAATGCATCTTGATTGCAAGCCCATCTATAAAGGAGGACAGTGCTACTACCCTTTGACACTAAGCAAACTACGCTTCCTTTGTCATGAATAGATTCTATCAATCTCAAGGCCACAATACAAAGCACTATTTCTTCAATGGGATTGGACTCATCACTATTATTGACCCAAGTAAGTTCTCTCTCTTTATCTCTCCCCTTGTAAGAGATAATAAAATTAAGGTTTTTGGTTTTCTTTTCATTTCCAGGCCATGGGAATTGCATTTATAATCAGGCTTTATCCTGTTGCAACTGAATGCATATGACTCTCTACAGGCAGTATGCAACTATGAATAACAAAAGTTGATGTTTACTTAATTGGGTTTTCTTTAAATTTGTGTTTATTGGGATTGCAGAACCAATATAAAAATAAAGAGCAATATGTGCTCTTCCTTTATAATAGTATTGGGAAGTCTTCTACTATGTAGTTTTATACGTAGTGTTAAATAAAGTTTTTGATGTCTTGGAACTGTTAGACATGGAGTTGAGACTTCATTTAAAGCAAACAAAATTTTTAATTTAATATTTTTGAATGGTTAAAATTATTTAAATAATCCTCAATATTTAATTATTTATTTTGTTCATTAACCAATTTGACTTAAAATGGCTATTAGTGCTCCTGTATGGTGGTCAAATTGTGTCTTGGAAGAACGAACGCAGAGAAGAACTATTTTTTGTGAGTAACAATGTAAATTTATTCTAATGAAATGCATCTAAAATATTTTGATTTGGTTAAATGAATTTTTCTTTATTGGCGAGCACCATGGTTATGTATTGATATTGGAGTTTTCTATTAAATATTAACCCTTCCCATCATACACCAAAGTGGCTTGACACTAACTAGAATCAAAGAAATGGATACAACACATGACATAGAAGATCTAAACAACCTTCAAAATAATGTATTATGCTAGTTCTTTAAGCCACACATTTAGAACATCTAGCAGCAAACTTATTTCTTAAAAAAAAAAAAAAAAAAAAAAACTAATTTTCTTGCATTGTTTAAGATCTGTATTCAAACAGGAAGCTATCACTATAAGTCACTAACTATGCAAACAGTTTACACATGCATGCCTCTTTGCAAATCATAGTTCACTAGTTCCTTTATTAGAGCTCCCAAACAAAGACCTACACATCTGTAAATATTTCAGGCACTGAACTGCTACATTGATTAATCTTATCAGCAAAAAAACTTGCATTCTCATTATTCTAGTTACTCAATGGGAGCAATAAAGACTTTGGACAGCCATCTAACAAATCGAATAATATTATGTTCAGACAAAGTGCAGAATTTGAAAAACTTGCATATCAAATTACTTCTAGCTTGGAATATCAGATTTTTACAAAGTGAACAATGCCTCTTCATAAACAAAACAAAAAAGAAGTCAGTAAACTAATAAACAAATAAAAGTTAAAATCACAAGGTGCAGACCTAAGGTACTCAACAAAATGAACTAGCCATGCAAAGGACTAACTTCTAAAGACAAGAAACTTAAACCATCTGCCAACAAAAATCAAAATGAAGCTTACCTAGAAAATGCAACAACATTAATCAACAAAAACTTAAACTATGAGCACAAAAATAATTAAAGAAATGTAAATCCAGGTGAAATACCCAACTTATGTAGCAATAACTCTATTTCTATAAATAAATAAAAAAGATAATAAAGAAAATAAAAATAGAAATGAGAGTAATTATAACAAAAAAAGAAAAAAATTGAGAGGTGAGAGGAAGTTTCTCTTACATGTAGCACACAACAGAATCAAGATGGATCTTTGAATCTCCTTCTCTATGGTTCTCTTGCTCCTTATGATTAGTAACAATAATACCCCAAATTGAAACAATGGTAGAGCTTGAGATGGGAGTTCCGCTTGAGAATGATCAAGAGGGAGTGAAGGAAGGAATGATCAAGAGGACGGAAAAGAGGACTAAGGGTTCATGTGTGTTAGGTTTAACATAGGAACCTTGCTCAAGAGAACCCCATAATCGATGATTGGGCCTAGCTTTCCTCCAAATGCTATTGCCAAGAATCTTGTAGACACTCTAGCTAAGAGTCCTCTCCTTTGTGTTGATTGTGGGGGGTAATAAAGGAAATGTACATGAGAGGGTGATTTGTAGTGAAGGGTGGTATTCCAGGTCTACCTGGCCTGGCAACTACTAATAGTGGGTAGTCTCCTTCGATCCATCCTCCATGGCTGTCAAAATCTGTAGGATTAGGTTTACATGAGGAGGAGAGAGTCAAGATAGGGGTTTGCATGGCTAGCTTCAGATCTTGTAGGCCTTGCTTCAAAAAGAGGAAAATTGGGAGAGAGGAATGGCCTCTCGCGGATGAGTAAATGAGAGAGAGGGAAACAAGTTTTTTTAGGTTTTCACGAGAGGGAATGGGTGAGAGAAGATAGAGTCATCATGGAGAGCACGTGGGAGAGAGAGATAGAAATCAAGGGAGTGAGGGGCAAGGACGAGAGGGGGATCACATAAGGGAAAGGGAAATGGGTGAGGGAGTCGGACAGGTGAGGGCTTCAAAGAGGGATGGGGGCGAGCAGAAGATGAATAAAGATAGGGAGAGAGGGAGATTGAGGGTCATGATAGAAGAGGGGCGGTTTAAAGGATTTTAAGGTCGGCCGACTCGAGTTTAAATATAGCCGGTTTGTGTGGGTCAAGTGAACTAGTCTAGGTAGGGTTATTATGAAAAATATATAATAATAATAATAATAATAATAATAATATTTAATACAAAAAATAATAATAACAAAAATAGAAGGAAGGAGATAAAAATAAATAAATAAATAATAATAAGTAAATTACAAAGATAAATGAACAAAAATAAAATAAAAATAAGAAAATAAGATGAATAATAAAAACTAAACAAAATTAAATAATATTAATAGTACAAAACTAAATAAACAAATAAATAATAGTTCTAAAATTAAGAAAAAACTTATTCCTCACTGACAACTTCTATTTCTTCAAGAGTTCACTGGAGTCTGATACCCTGAATTTGTGATTCTCTATTTTGTAAGGGATTTTTATTGTCATGTTGATTTATGAAGTTGTAGATGTTTTCACCATATCAATGGTAATTCTTTTTGTATTTTTTTTTGGGTTTTTGTTTTCCATGCATGTTTAATCTGCTATATATTTCCTGTCACACCAACATTTATTATGCCAACTATTTGAGAAGTTTTATGCCATTCTCTATCTGTATCCCTTTCATTTATTATCTTTTTCACCCAAGTCTCTCTTGTTTTGTAGGATGGACGCAAAATTAGAGTTGGTGACTCTGCACTTTTTAAGCCCCCGCAAGAATCCCCACCTTTCATTGGAATAATTCGTTGGTTGACATCAAGCAAAGAGAATAATCTAAAGTTAGGTGTAAATTGGCTTTACTGACCTACTGAAGTTAAGCTAGTCAAAGGCGTTTTGCTTGAGGCCGCAACCAAACGAAGTGTTCTATTCGTTTCACAAGGATGAAACACTTGCTGCATCATTACTCCATCCGTGTAAAGGG
>JAOXJP010000050.1:0-18418 GCA_025762735.1 Platanus orientalis
TAATGATCATTCAATCACTTATTAACATTAAATGTTTGACCTTTCATGATCTGTAAAGCAAAAAAATTAAGCCGTACAGTTTACAGAAAGCATGGAGAGATTTTTATTTCCCAGTAAGATAATTGATAAATCTGGCCCATTTAGCATAGCACATTCACTACAGTTCCAATAAATTAGACATAACAAGAGCCGTGTTCATTTCACGGTAACTCATCATCAATAAAGTTAACCTGAACAACAACACTGTAAGACATGTATAAAGAAAGAACCAAATACAAGGTAGTCAATGTTGCTAAACTGGATAAGAATTGATCGTGTTCACAGAAAAACTGAACTGATAAACCTTTTGAAGGTTTGATGCCCTTTGAAAGTAATACACTTTTGCAGATTGTAGTGAATTTCTTTAGGTGACATATTTTAGTAATGAAGTATATTAATAAAGAAAAAAGGATGGAGAATTGCCCCTCTGTAAAAGCCTCTACAAGTAATGATTGACTGTAACCAGTCTAAGTGGCAGTTTCAAATTTCATTTACATTCCAATGATAGTATGAATACTGGGCACAATAGTCCAGTAAAACAATGATCAATTAAAATTATAAACCAAAAAATAAAGTAAAATTAGTCTGATGAGTTTAAAAACGGATTGAAAATTGCAATACATATGAAGAACAGCGTATGCAAGATAGCGTTCTTCAAACCCTCAAGCCATGCTCTTGAGAAGGGATAGAAAAATAAAAAATAAAAAAAATAAAAGGAAAAACAACAAATCCAACTCCACATCACTATTCATATCTCTAGGGGCTCTTCACTCAACTCTGTAAAGCAAACCAACTTCAAGCAAACTCAGGGTCTCAATCTGATTAATAAAGAGAAAAATCAAAGGAAATCCTCCATGAAAAAAAACCTAGATGGTAGGTGGATAATATTGAAATATGAGGTAGAACCACCACCTCAGTGCATGTCATGGATGGAAATTGACTAGGTGTTCAGTGCCCAACATGTTGAGCTCTAAAAACCCCAGAAAGGGGACCATATAAAAAAAATATACAAAAACAGGAGGAAAGCCAGAAAAAATCAAATTGTTTCAAAATATGCTGGGTTGACAAAAATAAATAAAATAAAGAGTGTGCTACTATGGTATAGATATCAGTAAAGAGAGCCATTAGCTAAGATTGATGGCCAAGCGATACCCCTAAATTTCAATCCTGTTATCTTGGTTAAATAATCCACAAGGAGCAAGAGATTGAGGAAGAAATTCCCCCACAAAATTAGAATCAAGTGGATGAAGTGGATATGTGCTTCCAGAGTGCTCTGGGACCTATAAAGACCAATCAAATTACTAGAAGAAAATGGCTATGAGGACACTAATGCTTTAGGAACAGAATGTTGGCCAATCACAAACAGCATATCATAGAAATTAAGTAACCCGGTTAAGGATGATGATACAAATGAGTAGCCAGACTAGGAAAAATAACACTCAAAACAAATGGTTGAAAAGAACTTAGGTGGGTGACAAAATAAAAGAGTCAACTACGATAGCTCAGCCATGTGCTGCGAAGACCAACTTCAGCACCAGTAGGGAGTAAACAGTGCAAGGTAACAGCCATATAGGGGCAAGAGAAAGGCCTCAAAGTTTGTGAGCTGAGATAATAAAAAGAAATGGAAAAATTTATGCTTTAAGAAAAGATATGGCCCTGTATTGGAATTGTGAAACAGCATTCATCTAGTGGAAACCGAATAATCGGGAGAAGGCTTTGACAATGATACTGATGGTGCCGACGAAGGATGCAAAATATTGGGCAAAAGGGATTTAAAAAGGCACTTCACGATTATCTCACTTTGTCAGGAAATCCGAGCTTGGTAATATCTTTGGATATCTTATTGATGTAGCATAAAGTTATATTTTAAGATCATACAACTAGAACTCAACAAATAAAACCACAAGGGAACTTAAACAATCAAGCATAACATGCCGAACTTTATAGCAAACTGATCCATAAAATTCAGATTTAGATTGCCAATCACTTGAAATAAATAGGGTTTGCAAATAACAGAACTCAGTAGCTCTAAAGGGGAAAGAAAATATCACAAATATTAAAGAAATTGAGGGTAGAAAATAAATTGATCAATTTAGATAAAATCTGAACTTTAACAATCAATAAATATAAGGGGAATAAGCAACAGTCGATCGGGGGAATTTCTGGATAGATATAAAGAAATAGTGGCACTCACAAAATATAGAAGTAAAGAGGGAAGCTTGATTGATTTAAACAAATAAATAAAAGGTTGAAAGCCCAGAAATCAACCACAAGAATGACCAAGATGTTTCAGAGGGAAATCAAAAAATAAATTCAGGCATTGAACAGTAAAGACAAATCAGATGAAAACTTAGGTTAGGCTGACAACACAAATAAATAGAGAGATTAAGAAGCTAGGCTCTTACCATTTACCATAAGTTGGAACATGTTTTAGATGAAATCACATAACCAAGAAAATAGGTCTCACAAAACTGGAGAAAAATGAGCTTTCAAATGATATTTTCTTTACTCAAATCTAAAAACATGTTTTTACAATAAACAAAAATATACAATCATCCATCCTAAACCCACTTGAACCTCAACTCTAACTCAACTAAAGATAGTCTTAATATTACTTGAACTCTTTACTCAAAACTCAAATATACTTCATTTTCAAGTTCTTTCTATATCTCTGCCCTCGAAGAAATAATACAGATGTATAACTTAAAATTAACATGACTTCTTAGGAGTTAGGACCCTGACATGATTACCAATGGGACCATGACTACCGATGACTTAGCAAATAACTAAATATTAAGTTAATCAAACAAACTTTAAAAAATTTAAAAAATTTAAAAAAAAAACTCCCAAGCTATTGCACCACTACTAAGACCTAGGAAGACTTGTGGGCATCCCCTTTGAAGATAAAATTACAAAAACAACCCTGTAGCTGAAATTTGGGGAATTCTTGCCCCACATCAATTGTCCCAGCTTGAAAGAGCTCAACCCGGTCAAGTTCATGGATGGTACTTTTATTGGACATGCTACACTCACATTAAATCCATCAATTTGAGCTTTTGGCCTAACTTTTCAAGCCCTTCCTGTGAACTGTGAAATCTTTCTTAGTTTCTGCTTCTCCTTCAGATTCTGCAACTTCAAGTATAAACCTTCGATGGGAAAGCTTGAAGAAAGTGATAGTTCTATTAAACTTTCCATCTTTAAGCTTCCTAGGACTCAGAGAGGTAGCACAAGCCAACAACTAAACAATCACACTCCTCATCGGGTACAATATTTTTTTGATAAGAGAAATTTTCGTTAATATAAAAGGATAAGGCATCCCCCCCCCCCCCCAACAAAAAAAAAGGAGAAATCTCTAACAATATTTCCCACCCTCTTTTAATATGTACCAAAGAATCATCCCCAAACTCTATACACTTAACAGCCCAAAAACAAAATGATTCCTTAGCCTTCCTAGAAACTTTGAAGGCCGGCTCCAAATGGTTTTCACAAATCCTTTGATTCCTTTCCATCCAAATAGACCAACAAACCACTGGAAGAATCAATCTCCACAGAGATTTCCAGTGGAAGAAGACTTCCACAACCTCCAACTACACGAGCTTATCAAATCTTCTAGGAAATACCCAAGCTACACCAATTTCACAAACAACTTCATGCCAAACCTCTTTTGCAAAGGCACAATGAATGAGAATAGGATTAAACGATTCCTCATCTTGAAGGCATAAGGGGCACACATTTGGGAGAATAAGGTCACACTTTAAATGATTATCAATAGTAGGCAACCAACCTCTACAGGCTGTCCCCATGAATGCTTGCTTCGGATTTTAGAATCTGATTATTGATTCTGATTCCAGATTCTCATAATCAGATTTTGGAATCAGAAAGTGACAATCCAGAATCCCATTTGGTTACCTATTTTTGAAAGCTGATTTCACCTAGTATTTCAACCATTAGATTCCATGAATATTGTGTGTGTTTTATCGATAGCCTCGCAGGCAAAAGAGAGTAAAGAAATTGATTCGGGTAAGCTCCTTTTGTTTTTCATTCATCCCGTCACCCTGTCACGGCAGAGAATTTACAGAATTGGTGTAGAGAGTGATTCTAATTTTTCCCTAATTATGATACTGATTTTGTATTGGATTCTAGAATCCGAACCAAACAACTCTAATATTACCCGGAATCAATTATGGCCCAGAATTGGATTCTAGAATCCGAACCAAACACCACCAAAAAAAAGGAACCCCACACCATAGATACATCACCAAACATTGAAAGACACCAAACATATCCTCGTTGGTACACATTTATCTGCATATCCTCCCACATTGAAAGACACCATACATCTTCCAATAACCTTCAAAATCCTTTGGATATTTATCCAACCCACACGACAATATTTATGATATACTGTAGGCGACTTCAATCTGTCCACAGTTTCCTTCGAAATAGTATTTAGCTTCATTGGCACCATCAGTAATCATAAATCAAAACTTTCCAGAACCATAGTCCCACAAACCTTGCAATGCTTCCATTATCCAACTTCTTAAACACATTTGACCATAAATGCTAATCCATCATCATCTGTGGCAACTTCGGCTTCAAATGAAACATCTTGGGTTCATCCTATTTGTCTCCATTCTAAGCCTTTTCCTTAGCTTCCTCAATAGGGCAAGGCTCTAATTAAAACATATAAGAGAACTGCATCCATACTTAAAGCACCTGGTGTCCTCCTTTTTTGACACATTCAGCCTGTTTCCTGCTGTCAATTGTAACTGCAGGAAAACCATGCTTACTTTCTCATCACTAGAATTAACTTCAGTAAGAACCCATCAGGAACATACTCTCAAGTCTTCGTCTATCTGGCCTCTGGAGAGCAAGGCGAAAGGCATTATCCATAGAGAAATTCGGTTGTAGGAAAGACCCATATAAGTCTGAGGCTTCAACCTGATCTTGTACATAGCCATTAAGATCTCTTCATCACACTCAAATTCAGCATGTGTAGCACCCATAGAATTTAAGTGTACTCCACCAATATTTGCTCTGTTGAAGCCTTCAGAACTGAATGTGTACATGTTGCTTGTAATCAGAGGTAGAAATCAATTCTCCAAAAACTCCATCTCCTTCCAAGTCCTCAACTCTCCTAGTCCTGATCTACCATTAGTGTCATGAAGTTCTCACCATCAAATCATAGCTGCACCCTTCAACTTCGCAGCTGCAAACTGTATCTTTTGGCCTTTGGTTTCCCAATACTTCCAACTTCACTCCTTTATCTACCACATCATATTGATGCGACCATAAACTTTAAGGGGCAGAATTATACACATGCTTCCCTTCTTGGAATACCTCTTCACTCCATTATCCCCTCACATTTGCATTCTTTGCATGGAGGGGGAATATGGGATCCACCTCATGCTTCAGTGTGACTTCGCAAAGGTCATATGGAATTATGTCCTATTCAAAATGAATGTTGCATAGATGATGCCTTCATGTTTGATGGAGCTATTAGATCTTTGGAATAGTGGATTTCTTGATGCAAGAGCAAAGGTGTTTTGGACATGTAATTTTCAAGGGATCATATGGGAGATTTGGAAGGAGAGAAACTGAAGACTATTTGAAGACAAGAGGCATGTGGTGGGGGGAGTCATTGACTCTATTCTGTGGGAAGTTGCAAGTTGGTTGGTGCACGTTGATAGACTGCCAAGCTGGATTCCTCCTCCGCTAGGATCATGCAACCTAAACTTTGATGTTGCTTCTTTTGGGAACCTGGGGAAGCAGGTTTTGGTTGTATAATGAGAGGTGGCGAAGGGAAGATCATCCAAATTACTTGTAGTCTGCTGAAGTTTGTGATTCTACCAAGGCAGAGGCAATTGGGTAAAAGGAGACCATGGCACCTTGCTCATGCTATTCATGAAATCAAGGATTTTATTTTTATTTTTAGAAGTTTCAATTTTTTTTTTCTTTTTTGAGAAATCAAGCAGTTAGTTGTATGCTAAATCCATCAATCTCAATATTCAATGGGCTGAATTTCCTTTCATTGAGATTTAGAGATCATTTAATGTATAACTTCTTCAGTTTCTTTCTTGCTCTTTGATGTTCTTGTAGCCTATTTTTGCTTTGGTGTAGCTCTTTTTCTTGCTTTTTAAATAAAATCCAGTCGTTAATTATCCAAAAAAAACAATGGGATAGTCTCTCTCTGTTCATGAATATCAAGCTTTAAACTGTAGTTTGGAAAGAAGTTTGTCTTTCAACTTTTTTAACTCCATTGCCTTGAGTAACTGTAGGATTATAGGCCGAACTAGATGAAATAACTTCTTTGTTCTAATCATTCACATGCTAAGGACAAGAGACTTTATGGTGTCTATAGAAACTTGGAATGAATAAAATTTGATTTCTAGGAAATTACGTTTATCAGTCACTTGGCAAAGAGACTATTCAGAGCACTCATAATCATGATAGAAAGAGTCAACCCAAAAAGATAGTTTTAAGCATCCAAACTAAAATAATCAAGCATTGAATCGCTCTGATACCAAATTGATGTTAGATAAAGATATATTTTAAGATCATATACAACTCAAAAGGCAACTAATAAATGCTCTAGAGAACTTAAACAATCAAGCACAAGGTGCTGAACTTTAAGGATAGCAAACTAACCAAGCAACCAACTACAAGAATGACAAATATTCACCCAAAAAAATAAAAGAACAATATAGACCAAGAGGCTATCCTCTAAACCTGTAACCAACAAGTTAAAATCAGTTTTTGATACAATCGAATCACCCATAAATAAGTGTTGCAGTACAAGAAAACAGCAGATTTCAAATAAATTTCTTTATTCAGATCTCAAAAACGTGCTTTTACAATCAAGAAGAATCCAATATAAAGAGATTAGGGATGTTGTCCAGCCTAAACCCCTATGAACTTGGAACTAATAATACCCTAATTTTACTTGGAACTCCAACTCAAAACTCAAATCTGTCATATTTTCATGCTCTTTTACAAATTTTCCTTCATGGACATAATAAATACAAAGAAAGTCACATACCTTCTTATGACCCTCATATGATATGACTACCAATGGGACCATTTCATCAAATGACTACATAAAGCTCACATGACCACTATTTTTTTTAATCAATAGATCAATTTTATTAAGACATGAAAGACAAACGCAGAGAAGGATGCATGAGAAATACAACCCCTCTTAAGAAAGAAAACATAGCATAATAAATTCCAACTAATTGAATACAATAGCATCCCATTCAAAACCCAATCATTGAAGTTCATGTCGAAGTAGTGGGATAACAACTATGTAAGGGTATAAGTGTCAGTAGGTGTATTTACATTCTTAATTTCTTATTTGTAATTACTTGTAATCATAAATGACATTACTGGTATTCTGCCAGGCACATACAGAAGCACATATTTCATACAGCAGGTTATAGAGGCACATATCTCATCTGGTCACCACCTTAAAGAGGGGGAATGAGAGACCCAGCCATATAGTTTGGTTAGGATCTTCTCTTGAATCTTTGGAATCTAGTCTATCGAACCAAGCCTCCTTTCACAAAACTCCAACCTGAACCAAAACTGCTTCGAGGGAGGGAACCCCTTTTCCTTTTGCTTGCAAGCATTGTCTGTCGAAAACGTCTTCTGCACGAAATCCCCGTACAGCCTACAACTACTCTTCCTCATTAGTCAATCGCACATCGCCAGCACATGGTATGGAGTATCTGAATCAAATTCAAAATTCAAATTTGAATTCGAACAGAATCTATCTGATTGATGCCTTCGCCAGCAGGATCTACCTCAGGGCCGGTTGTTTTCGGCTTCAAGATTGTTCTAGACTTGTTTTCCAGCCTGTTTCACCTTTGCCAGGCTCTTCAGCCTTTCCTCTTGTGAGCTTCGCTTCGGATATCATAATTCCGGCAGCTCTCCCACCTATAATGCCACCCGATACTCCCATATACCGTCTTTTAGATGGCAATGGATGACAGGACCTCCTCCCCTTCTACCACCATGATTCTCGCAGACTCCATAGAGTTCAACTCTGCCGTCTCCATTTTGATGAATCCACCGCAAGCTTCTCCAATTGCTTGAAAAACTAACCGACTCCAAAGATGAACAGGTATACCGTAGGCTCTCAGCTATTTGCCCCCTTGAGGCTCTGTAAACCCACCACAACCAGCTCTAGGGTGCCAACAATTAGCAGAAATTGAAGTTTCATTCGCGTTTTCCTTCTCTCAACACTCTGGTTGCCTCTTTCGCCAACGGCATTGTTATAAGCAGGAGGTTATTAGGAATCTTCGTGATCCTTAGTTCTCCAGGTAGCCTCCATGCTTCTTTCCCCCATGATTCTAGCCAGGGTAAGCTTGGATTATCACCCACCACCCTCCCAACCAGGCATGCCAAAAGCTGAACCCTTCTTTCTCTGACTTCATCGGCATCTGTTGTGATTCTCCACATCCCTTTTACTCTTCTCACCTTTGCAATTTTCTCCTGAGGCCATTTCCAATTATTCACCACCTCCACATATCTTCTTGGTTCTTGATCCCCACCTCCAATACTCCCCCATCCATTGATATTCCTCACCCGTCCAACTTTACTCCCCTGCTGGCATTCCAGAGTCTTCGACTTCTCATCTCCTGCTTCTCTCTTCGTTTTTTCTCCTTTGATCCTTTCCCGTGCAAGCACCCATGGTGGACCACTCATTTAGAAGAATCTTCTCAAACTCCCCTTACCAATAACAGCGAAGCAAACAACATACCTATAAAAATCCATGTAGATTGTTGTTTAGGGGGCTATGGAAAGAAAGGAATAACCGAATCTTTTGGGTATTTCTTGACCTGCATAATTTTCTTACACCCGATATCAGCCAATTAATTAGGGACCACCTATTGGCACATCACTAAGGGTTTTAGATTATTACAGGAGTTCAAATTTTGCTACTTTTGCTTTATCTTTTGTTATTTTCTGTTTTAGGACATGAAGGGTATTACAATTAACGATTTTGGGCATTATGGAAATAAGTATGTAATAGGACTTATTGGGTATTTTAGTTTTTTTTTGTTAGTTAATATTGTAAGTGGGGTCTAATAGAGTTTCTAGAAGGGAAACCCACCCATATCGACAAGCCCATGATTTAGGAGGGGTTGTCGACCAAGGAGGTTTTAAAAGGAGCTTTACTTATTTAAAAGGGTGGAAATCCTATTGTAAGGACTACTTGACAATGGAATAAGAAAATTCTGGGTTTTCTAACTCACGACCAAGTACCTAGGACTGGTGCTTCTTCTTCTAGTAGGTGAGACTCCTAGGTAGATATTGAGGTGAGACTCCTCACACTCCCAGCAAGTAACTCTTATTAATCTTCTTCTGCATCTTCTTTTTCCTATTTCTCTTGGAAGAAAATGGATAGGGAGGTGCTGTTTCACATTAACTCTGCCCAAAAACAACCCCATCCATGGTCGTGGCCATCCATTAAACCCACATATATACATAACCTATTCCCTCGACAGCACAAGTAACCTCCTTGCTGTTTTTGCTTATTCACATACTAAGCCACCTCTTTTATAGCCTGCGACACCCACAACTCAGTGAACCTGCTGTTATACAACTTACGAACCTGTGAAGTTGTTGAATGTTGATTGGGATCATTCCACACCTCCAAACCCCATTCCCTTTTATTATTTAACCTTTTAAAATACAAACCACTTCCTCCATTAGCTGTGGCAGACCCATACCAGATTTATATATCTGCTGTTAAGCACTTTCAGACCAGCCCTGTACGCCACCTGTTTGAGTAAATACCAAGGTGAATTTGTACCTTTATAACAGCCCTAAACATTCCCTCTTAAGTCTTACACACTTGCAGATGAGATTCCCAATTGTTCCTATATCATGATCTGTTTATAGGCTTGTTTACCGGACTATATATGCTGATTAGTGATTTGCTACCAACCTAGGTACTGTTTTGAGCTTGAGGCATTGAAAGATGTTTTATAACCTGCTGTTGATCAATTTATGTACTGTGGAATACTGCTTCCCAATTAGATCAACTCTTTCATGCTGCTGCATATACACTGGAATCAGTTGGACCTAACAGACCCTACCAATAATCCTATTAATCCCTGATTTCAAGTCTATTGTATCCCATTCTTTCCCCTGAATTTTGCAGTGTTAAGCATGGTTTGAAGTATCATGTGATATGGGCCGTATCGTGGCATGGGGGCACGATAACCCCCGTTAGTTTCAATTATCATCAAACATCACACGTATTGTGGCACGTATCGCGAGTATCACACATGTCTCACAATAAATGTGAGATTTTCAGTGAATTTGGCTTAAAACCACTGCAAGAGGCAATACCCTTACCGTATCACATCTCGCATCTCTCCGCTTGTATTGCAGGTGCCCAAATCTGCCCAAAAACCCTTTTTTTTCTTGCAAATTTTTTACCAATCTAACTTCCTAAAAACAAATCTAGGACTCCACTTGAGTTTATCTCAGTTTAAAACTTGTATTTGGGCCGGATCAATGAATCGAAGCCGAACCCAAAATTTTGTCAACAACTTCAGTAAGTGCCATGTCAGGCATATGTGATAGATCTACACATTCTAGGAATTAAAAGTAATTTTCTTTTTTTTTCTTTTTTTGAAAAATTCAAAAAAAATACCAAATGGGCATTGTTTGATCTGCTTTATTAAATGAGTTAGTACAGCCTGTTATGCACATAATATATCAATTTGGTATATTTCTAAAATTAAAATATTTTTTGTATTTCTATAATTATTAAATAAATATAAAATACTAAAACTGCCAAAAAAATGAAAAAATACAAGAAGCATATTAGAACACATTGAAACATACTGTGTAAGTTTCTCTTAATTCTACTGTGTTTTATGTATTCTTCTTCTTTCACTTTCATAATACTTTGCATTATTAATGAATGAGAATGATATTATTATTTGAGTTATACATTTGTTGATTATGTTTTATTTATGTGGATTTGTAACATTATCGTGCAATGTGTAGTGTCATTTATCAACCTTTAACACTTAAAGTTCCAGACATGTGTCACAACGTGTCACGAGGGTATTTTCGTCCAATCAGCTAATTGATAGAAGCCATAGGACACAAATTAGATTATCGGAACCTCTGCAGGAGAAGGGGGAAACCCAATTAGGTTTTCAATCTCGGATTGAACCTTTCTCTTCAACTGGTAGCATTTAGGAGAATCCAAAAGGAGCATTCAGATTTCTAGAAGGTTCGAAAATTCTGGTAGCACCTACACAAACATTTGATTCAAATCGAATGGAGAAGATGGAAATCGAGAGTATGAATGGTAGATGCATGGACGATTCCGGTAAATCACTGTGGGATAAGGAAGGAAGGATGGGGTTCAACAAAAAGGTCTGTTAGATTCGATTGTAATTGGGGAGAAAGGAATTACGAATTGTGTTGCAAATTCAAAGGGTGGGTTAATTAGTGAAACATCGAATACCTTGATAAAGTGGTGTGAGTATGACAGATCTGTTTCAAGCTTGGAAAAGAAAAAGGTATGTATAGCTTCATCTGAAGATTCCTATTGCTCTGGGTTGAAGAATCAATTGATGGTGATGAGTTGGGGTGTATTCATGTGCCGGACATCAAGGAGGGTGATGGGGAGGTAACGTTGGTGATACCATTTGGGGGTAGGTCACTAGATAAGCTCATTACAGCGACAATAGGGGTTGAGGATTCTGATGTATTGTGGGCTCCAACAAATAGAGTCCAGCCATGACAACAAACGTACAATGAATTTGTTCAAAGAGAAGACGACGTTAACCTGCCTCATTCCTCACAGAAACATCCAGAGGCTCTTCATGATGTGAACAAGGAAGGCTTACCAAATCTCCTTACGATATTTCCCAAAGTGGCATCTTCTAAAGCCGAAGGAAAGTTCGAGAGAATGTTGTGCTGGGACAGGAATTTCAACCGTATTCATCTATGCCTGGAAAGGTGGAGAAGATCAAGTTGGCTTCCAAATCTTCCCTATCGCATCCACAAGTATACTTTATTTTCCAAATTGCATGCCAAATTCTCGATGTTTCGGATTTATGCAAGATCAATTTTGTTTTTGTGCAACCCTTGAAGTCAAATTTTATCTAGGAAGCTAGTCGGATTGACAAATTGGTGACACCTGACATGGGGAATCTAGATACACAATTGGTAATTAGTGATTCTGCAAGAATCGAACATGAAGATGAATATTTGTCAGTAATGCCGATTGCAGTAGATGATAGGAGGGGAGTGGGGAATGAGATTCAGTTGAGAAAGGTTGATGATGGAATGAGATGTATTACACTATTACATGATGGCAACAAATATGACAAGTTATTACTCAAGGGGGTTCGGGAGAGAGATGAAGGATGTATCTCAAAATAGGTACTTCATAAGATGGAACATTTTGGATCTTATTTGGGGTTATCATACGAGGGATTCGAAGAGGAAATAATTGATCTGTTTAAATCAATTGAAAATTGTAAGCTTAGGAATGCAAAGGGGGAGGAATCGGGTTTAACAAGGAGCAAAAGGTTACTTAAAGAACTTAAGAAATTGGAAAGCAGTGTCAACTATGAGCGTAATGATAGACCTTTAAGAGAGGTTGGGGAGATAAGGGGAAAAGGGATATTATTCAAGTAACTTTATGGATCCAAAAATTCTATCATAGAATATGAGAGGTATGGGCAACAAGGATAAAAGAGTTACAATTTGTCAAAGCATTATGAGTATTCAACCAGATATTCTAGTATTCAATAAACAAAATTGGGGATTATGTCTAATTCAATTGTAAGAGAGGTATGGGGTAGAAACTTGAATAATTGGATTGCATTACCATCAAGAGGTGCTACCGGAGGCATACTATTAATGTGAAATGTAGATAAAGCTAAGGTGATTGAACATGAGGTGGATGCATTTTCGATATCCATTAGGTGTAAGATGGTAGATAGGCCGGAGGAGTGGATATTTTCAAGGGTATATGGCCCGGTATTGGATTGGGAAGTGGATGATTTTCTAGAGGAATTGGATAATATCAAGGCTCAGTGAAATCTTCCTTGGTATATTGGGGGTGATTTTAATTTGGTGGGATTTTCTCATGAAAGAAAAGGAGATGGATCGAGGGATGACAAGATTATGAAATTTGACAATTTCATCAATCATTGGAAATTGATTGATGGTCTGTTGAAATTGGTCCAATTTTAGAGAGAACCCATCCCTTAGTAGATTGGATAGATTTATATTCTATAATGAGTGGGAGGACTTGTTTTCAGGTAAGAGTTCAAATTCCATTATCAAGATCGGTTTCAGATCATTTTCCAATTTTAGTACATGGTTAGAATGAGAAGGATGGTCCGTATCCATTTAAATTTAAGGAAGCTTGGTTTATGGAACTGGATTTCAAGGTGTTAGTAGAAGAAGTTTGGATCCAATCCTCATACTCTAGAAATGCCAATCAAATCTTTGCTTTAAAACTAAACAATCTGAAATTTTGTTTGAAGGCTTGGAATAAAATGTTGGTGGGATTTTTTAAAGAGAAAAAGAGATATCTTGAAGAAATACAGAAATTGAATTTATTAGAAGAAGATCGTAATCTTTCTATCTCAGAGCGTGAATGCAGGGAAACTCTCAGAAAGGAATTTCAATGGATAGCAGTTAAGGAGGAGAGATATTGGAAGCAAAGATCGAGAATTAGATGGTTAAAAGAAGGGGATCGGAACACTAAATGTTTTCATAAAGAGGCATCCCATCATAAGAAGAAAAATGAAATTCATGGGTTATGGATTAATGGGTCGTGGGTCCTAAATAAGGCGAAAATTTGTAAGGAGGTAAAAGAATATTATTTAAATTTTTTTAAGGAAAATCAGGAAGTGAGGCCATTATCGGATGGGATGGAATTTGATAGTATTTTTGTATCTGAAAGAAGTTGGATTGAGAGGCCATTTAGGAAAGTGAAAGTTTACAATTCAATAATGGGAATGAAGGGGATAAAGCTTCAGGCTCGGATGGGTTCACAATCTCTTTTTTCCAAAAGTGTTGGGATATTGTGAAAGACAATCTAATGAAAGTCATGGATGAGTTCTATTATTCTGAGAAATTTTATGAACATCTGAACAATACGTTTATCATTCGCACCCCCAAAAAGCAGAATGCAAAGGAATTAAGAGACTTTCGACCCATTAGCCTTTTGAATAGTGTGTATAAGATCATAGCCAAAATCCTGGCAAATCGTTTAAAGATGGTATTAAAAGGAATCATCTCCTCGCCCCAAGGTGATTTCATTGAAGGAAGGAAAATCTTTGATGAGATCTTAATAGCTAATGAATGCATTGAAGATATACCACCGAGGAGGAGTGGGGTATTATACAAGTTGGATTTGGAAAAAGCATATGATCATGTGAATTGAAGATTTTTTTATTACATCTTACTTAGAATGGGCTTTGGTACAAAATGAAAGAGTTGGATATTCTTTTGCCTTCAATCTTCCTCTTTTTCGGTGTTAATTAATGGTAGTCCTGTGGGGTTTTTTGGAGGTTCTAAAGGTCTTAGACAAGGTGATCCATTGTCACCGTTCTTATTCATACTGATATCGGAGGTTTTAAGAAGAATAATTAAAAGAGCAAAGGTGGGATATCTATCAGGGTTTAAGGTGGGGAGGGGGGAGGGGGTGACGATTTCTCATCTCCAATTTGCGGATGATACGATGATATTTTGTGATGGGGATTTAGGACAAATATGTTACCTTAGATGTATCTTTAGGTATTTGAGGCAGTCTCGGGTTCGAAAATCAATTTAGCAAAGTGTGTAATGTTTAAGACGGGGGATATTTCTGATATATAGAGTTTAGCTTGGATTCTGGGCTATAAAATTGGACATCTACCTTCTACTTACCTAAGACTATCATCGAGGACAAGTTACAAATCAAAAGTAGTTAGGGAGGCTGTGATTGAAAGGATTGCATCTAGATTAAAATCTTGGAAAGTACCACTGTTATCTAAAGGAGGTCGATTGACATTGGTAAAAGCAACCCTGGCTACAGTGCCTAACTATTATTTATCCATTTTCACCATTCCAATCTCTATTGCTAATAGATTGAAGATGATGTTCAAAAGATTCATATGGGATGATGATCTGGACCATCATAGATATCATTTAGTAGATTGGGATTCATGTCGTAAGCCAATGATTAATGGGGGTTTGGGTATCAAGAAGATTTGAATTCATAACAAGGTATTATTGGCAAAATGGCTATGGAGATTTGGATCTAAGAGTGATAGCTTGTGGTAGAAGGTGGTTGTAGCCAAATTTGGGGAGAAATCTATGTGGGAGTCAAAAAGTAGTTGAGGGAGGCATGGTTGTGGGATTTGGAGGTCTATCATGGATGGTAAGGGGGATTTTTGAAAGAATATCCGTTTCAAGTTAGGATCAGGTGTGAATATTAGATTCTTGGAGGATATATGGGTGGGGGAGCTTTCGCTCAAGGAGGCATATTCGAATATCTTTTGTTTAGCGTTAGACCCTCAGTCATTGGTGGCAAATTGCTATGATTTTAATCGGAATGCTTGGGACGGGGTTTAAGAAGGGATCCAAATGACTGGGAAGTAGGCAAATTACTCAACCTAGTGGTGTCTTTAGGAAGTATACAGCCTGTTCAAGATAGACCAGACAAGTGGGTGTGGAATCTCAATCGTAAGAGGCATTTCACTTCGAGATGATTCTATGTGGGGTTATCTAATTACCCAAGATTATTGATTCCCCATAAAGGAATATGAAATTCTGATATACCATCTAAAGTCTGCTTCTTCATCTGGAATAGTTTCCTGGAAAAAACAGTAGCTCAAAATCATCTTCAAAGTAAAGGTTGGAACTTGGCTAATAGATGTATACTTTGCATGGAAGAAAATGAATCAGCAAGTCATCTATTTATTCATTGCTCAATGGCTAAACGGGTACGGAATTTTTTCCTATCTCAACTACATATTCCTTGGATTCTCCCAAGGCTATGGAATGATCTCATAAAGGGATAGCAGATAAATGGACTTGGGGGTCTTTCCATGTCCTTATGGTGTAGCATTACGGGAGCCATTTGTTGGGGTTTGTGGAAAAAAAGAAATAGTCGGATTTTGTAGGACAAAATTCAAAGTAGTCAACAGGTGGTGATTAATATATACAAAATTTTGAATGAATGGCCCTCGGTTTGGACCAATTTTGAGGAAGACGAATGGGACACCATTTGGGGGAGTTGGGAGATTATCTAGTATATTATGATAGAATCCATTTCTTGTCCATTTTGATGTATTTTCTGTTTCTTCTTGGTATCACCGTCGTGGTGATCCTTTTTTTATTGTACTCTTTGAATTATTTGTTTTTTCAATAAATGAAATCCTTACCTTTCAAATAAAAGGCTTATTATAACATTTCCTAAAGTTTCATTCAAAAATTCCAAAGTTTACATAGTGTTTCCATAGATTCCACAGGCGACAATATACGTCATCAGGGTGATGGTTTTCCCAACCATGATAGATGGTTGTTTTCTATATGTAATAATTTATAAGTGTGTATTAGTGTTTATTCTATCAAATCCTGAAGTTTCATTAAAAAATTCCTTCATTTGATTAGTGTTTCCCACCGTCTTGCGTTTTTTTTCAAGTGTTTCCCCATGACAAGCCGCTACATATCGGTATCCTCAAGGTACAATACAGAACGCAATATCGATACTTTAAACCTTGTTAAGAACCGTCTTTTGAGGCTTGAACATAATGGCTGAATTCTGATTTTCTTAGACTTCCATATTGCTCTTTGAAATCAGTCCTGGTCCTATTTGTGGGCCTATAACCCGCTGGTAAACAGCCCTTCTCGAGGCTGTCCTGGATCAAGATATCCATGCAAAAAATGGTGTCTAAACAGAAAGTCTGCATAGCAGTGTAAATTTGTTTCTTTAACTCTAATTAGATCTTGTTAAAGATCAAAAGGAAAATATCAAAAGCACAAAACTCAAAATATAGTAGATAAAGAAAAAGAAAATTTAGTAAAAATCAAAGTCCAACCATCATTGAAGTAGAATACTTCCCTAAGCCAACCAAACGGCAAGTTGGGCCTGATGCTCCTTGCCTTTTATACTCATCAAGAATAACATTTTGTCAATTCCAAAATTCAATCGACAGTGAGAAAAAATTCATTTACATAAATATTAGATTGCATAATACTATTACCAAAGACATGATCAGTCAACAATCTATGCAAAGAAATACAGGAGTATATCAATTGATGAATTGGTGGTAACGTTCCAGCACGTGATGACTCCCAGCAGCTTACATCAAAGGACACAATGGTTCCATATTCTTGACTTAAATCATGGACAAGAAAGAATCATAACCGAAGATCAGCATGTATAGCAGAAATTAGAAAGGTACATAGCAAGATACCTGTACAGAGTGCCCGGAAATTCTCTGCAGTCTTAGGAACAACATCTGCAAAAAGCTGATATTTCAAAGAAAGATGCTTATTTATTGTTTATTCCATTAAAAGAATACAAATTTCACATTTCCCTGCTGTTAATAATAATAAAGCAGGATTAAACAAGTCAGAAGAACAAGTGATAAACTGAACAGCTATCTTATTGGTAACAACTTACCTCAATAACAATTTTTTCTGCAGAATCCCCATCAATGGATATGTCCAAAAACACAAGAGGGTTCCTTTTCTTTGCCATCTTGCCACCTCCACAGATGTTGTGCAATTACCTCAGTTTCAGCTAATTATGAAGGGGAAAAAAAAGAATCAACTTAAAAAATTAAAAAAAAAAAAAAAAAAAAAGGTTATGGGAGGAAATTTTGCAGTTGAATGTAAACATTCAATGTTATCAACTCAAGATTACACTTTATCAGCTTAAATACAGGATCAAACATCAGCACAGTGTATTATTCCGTGTTCCACTAATTCCTTTGGGTCCTGCTGTTCAGATTGCACCAGAATGATAAAGACAGTTGTTAGAAAACAATATATGGTCTTCTGTCTTCATGGGCCTATTACTGAACCTAAACATGCTTACAACAGGACCCAAAGGACCCACGATCAGACATCCAGCAGCTAGGATTTTTTTATGAATTTGTCCAGCAGCTAGGATTTGTCCAGAAAAATCATCCCTGGAGGGCCCAACAACAAGATCAATAGAGTACAACAGCTGTTGGGATAACTTACATGGATCCCAAAATTTGTCTTGCAATTTGTTCAATTTGTAATTATGGAAAATTCTGCATGACAAAAAAATGGTAAACCTTGGATTAGGAGTTTTAGCTAGAGCCAAATTTGGTCTTTATTTGATCTGTGATAGGGAAGTGTGGGAAAT
>JAOXJP010000061.1:0-18416 GCA_025762735.1 Platanus orientalis
CCTATATAATGGCCCGAACCCCAACCAACAACCACATTGGAATCACCCTCCACCAAACAATTAAAGATTCTTAATTTTTTCAGCTCCCTCAACCCCACAATAAGACCATCACCTCCTCCTTCATAGAGTCCCCATGAGCAATTGGATCTGCCATTACACGAATCACCTTCCCAAGATGATCATGAATCACTACTCCATACCCGCTCTGCCCCGGATTGCCAAAGGAGGAACCATCAAAATTCAACTTAAAGAAACCCCTAGGAGGAGGCAGCCAATCCAAAAGGATAGAACTTTCTTTAAAAAAATTTGACATGATAGTGTTAATCCAATCTTTAGCAAACATAAATAAAGAACCTCCTTGGAATTCTTTTTGAATAAAGATCCAACTTGCCACCTCTTGAATAATCATATATATCACCTCCGACTTGGATTTCAACTTTCCTTTAAAGATCCTCGTGTTCCTTTCTTTCCAAATATTCCAAAGAATAGCGTGAATTAAGTAGCTCCAAAACATCTTACCTCTAGCACCAAAACCCGGTCCATTCCACTGATGAAATAAATCCTCCACGTCTTTAGGCATCACCCAAGCCCGGTTAACCCCTCCAAGAAAATAAGCCCAAATATCCCTTGCAAAGATACAATTGATAAAGAGGTGACCAATTGTTTCTCCATTCTTTTTGCAAAGCACACACCAGTTGGAAGAGATATATCTATAAGGTCTTCTCCTTTGCAAAATGTCCATAGTATTTATATGATTAAGCACTACAATCTAGGAGAACGCTTTAACTCTTGGAGGAATCGGGGGTTTCCAAATTTTGGTGAATGGGAAAGAGTGATTTGGCTCTAAGGCCCCTAATAAGAATGAAAACATGTATCTCGAGGAAAACAAACCTGATGAAGATTATGTCCAGATTTTTTGGTCTTGAAAGGAATCAGAGAGAAAGACATCTTTGAGAAAGAGCATAAGGTTCCCTACCAAGTCCACTTCCTAGTCATATAAATCCCTAGAAAAAATAAGGTTCCAAGAATGACCCGAATCAGAACAAGAAAGTACCTCTGAAATCTTAGCTTCCTTATGATTAATTAATCTAAATAAACGAGGAAACACCTAGGAAAGGCAAAGATCCCCCCACCATAAATCCAACCAGAATCTAATGGGCGCACCATCTCCCACAAAAAATCTAAAATGAGGAAAATATGAAGGAAATAAAGCAATAACATTCTTCCAAACCAAGGAAGTGAGATCAGAAGGTGAAGGATTAGCATCCCAACCATTAGGGTGACACCCATATTTGCTCAAAATAGTGGATTGCCATAAACTGTCTCTTTCTTTGGAGAATCTCCAAAGCCATTTGCTCAAAAGAGCCAGGTTCCTCTCCTTCAAGTGCCCTAGCCCCAAGCCCCCAGCATCTTTAGCTCTATAAACCTCCCCCCAATTAACCTGACGATCCTTCTTCTCTCTTCCACCCTCCCACAAAAAATTCCTCTAGAATTTCTCCAACTCTTTTACCACTTTGGACAGCATCTTAAATAAGGGCATATAGTAAGCTGGCATATTCAAGAGAGCAGCCTTGATAAGAGTGATTGTTCCCCCCAACGATATGTAAGATTTCTTCCAACAAGCCAACTTCCTCTGAAATCTTTCTACCACTGGGTCCCAGAAAGAAAGGGACTTGGAAGCCCTCCCAAAGGAAGACCAAGATATTTTATGGGCTAATCCTCCACTTTGCAACCAAGAATGAAAACAAAACGATCAAGATCCTCCTTACCCACCCCAATGCCAACCAAGCTAGACTTGAGGAAATTCACACGAAATCCAGATATGGTCTCAAAAACCATGAGGATATACTTTAAATTCTCAACCTGCTTCTCCGAATCCTCAATAAGGCACATAGTGTTATCAGCGTACTGCAAAGGAGAAATACAAAGTTCATCCCTTCCAACACAAAACCCTTTAATTAATGAGGCTGAAATCGCTTTAAACATTAAAACATTGAAAGAATCAGCCACAATAGTGAATAGAAGAATAGAAATGGAGAGAGGGGGTCCCCTTGTCTTATACCATGAGAAGATTCTAAAAACCCTTTTGAAACTCAATTAAGCAATATTGAAAAATGAGGATGGTCCACGCATCCCCTTATCCACCTGATCCATCTCAGCCCGAAGCCCTTTTTCTTTAGCACTCACTCCAAGAATTCTCAATCCACTCTATTATAGGCTTTCTCCAAGTCAATTTTGAAAACTAACCCAATCTTCTTTCTTTTTTTGTACTCATCAATGCATTCATTAGCTATAAGGATATCATCCATTATTTGCCTCCATTTCACAAAAGCACTTTGAGAACAAGAAGTAATTTTGTCCATAACCTTCCTTAATCTCGAGGACAACACCTTAGCAATGATTTTGTAGAGACTGATCACCAAACTAATAGGCCTGAAGTCTGACAAACCGGAAGTTCCTTCTTTTTTAGGAATTAATACTAGGAATGTAGCATTGACCCCCATATTAATTATACCATTTTCAAAAAAATCAACAAACACTTTCAACAAATCACCTTTGATGATTTCCCAGTAGACTTGGTAAAACAACATTGAAAATCCGTCAGGCCCTGGCGACTTATCTTTAGCCATCGAAAAAATAGCTTCTTTAACCTCTTCTTCTGAGAACTCACTCTCTAAACCTTCAACCTCCGATCTTTCCAAAGTCCTGTTAAAGAGATTATCAATATAAGGATGGTTCCTTCTTTCTTTAGAGTACAACTTCGAATAAAATCGAATGGTTTCCTCCTTGATCTTCTCCATATCCTCCACTACCTCTCCCTCAATGCACAACTTGGAAATTATGCGTTTCTTTTTCTTCCCATTAGCCACCTTATGAAAAAATTTAGTATTCCCATCACCTTCTTTGATCAATTTGCATTTCGTCTTTTAACTCCAATGAATATCTTCACAACGAATGATGAACTCTATGTTAGACAGGAACTCTTTTCTCTTCTCAACCATATCCAAGGTAATGAAATCATCATCATTCAAATTCTTATCTATTCTTTAAATCTCCTCTCACAACCCATCTTTTTTGTCCTTCAATCTTCCAAATGAAAGTTTGTTCCAATCATGAGCCTTTTTTTTATGTATTTTTTGAAGGAACCTGAATCCCTCCCAGCCACTAGGGTTATACTCCCCCCACCATAACCTCATATTGTCAAGAAAAGAGGGGTGGATAGTCCACAATTTTTCAAATCTAAATGGGCTAGGGCAATAATTTTGAGAGGTATTAAGCAAAATAGGCCAATGGTCCGAGGTGACCTTTGAAAGGCATTCTTAAGTGAAACGAGAATATAAGTCTTCCCAATTGCTTGTAACAAGAAATTTGTCTAGTCTACTCATTGTTGGTTGCTCTTTACCCTTAGTCCACATGAACTTTGCATGGAGAAGCGAGCAATCTCTTAGCCCACAATCATTCACCAAGGTTCCAAAATCCCTCATACTCCTCGTCACCTGAGAATTAGTGTTCTTCTCATGAACAAATCTTATAACATTGAAATCTCCACCCAAAATCCAAGGACCTGACCAGAATCCCTTGATATCGAACAGTTCCTCCTAAAACAAGGAGCGGCAATGAGGAGAGCAAGGACCATATACTCCTGTACACAGCCATTCCAATCCAGAGTCCAAGTCCGTAAACTGTACTGAAATAGAAAAATTCTCAACAAGCTCATCCTCTTTTCGCAACATAGAGGAATCCCAAATCATGAGCATCCCTCCTACCAAACCAATGGAAGGAATAGCAATCCACTCATTCAAAGCATTACTTCCAACTAAGCTTCTAATAAGTTGAGGAACAATTTTTTCTTTCTTAGTTTCTTGCAAGATCACCACATCCGGTTTGTACTTCCTAAAGCATTCTTTCACCACTCTTCTTTTTTGCACACCTTCTAGCCCTCTTATGTTCCAAGAGATAATCTTCATTTTGAACATTTTCCTTTACCCCTTCCTACCCTATCGGCTCTTTCCAACCCTTTCACATCCATGTCATCATTCATTTCTCATACTAAGTTGCGACGTTCTCTACGGCCTCTTGAATTTTTTGTAACCCCTCCATTCTCATCTTGGCCGTCCATGTAATTTGACAAGAGTACCTCATTTCCTTCTATATCACAAACTTTCAGTCTCATGCTTCAAATTATAACATCTACTCTTTTGGCCTTTTTTTCCCCACTCTCCATCTCATTTTTGTTGTGACTTCTCTTTTAATATCTAGTCGAAGGCCCTTTATAAAAAAAGTTCTTATCAGCTGTCTCTCAAACCAATCATCAGTGTGGTTGGATAGACGCCCAAATCGACTATGATATTCGTTGACTGAGGAGATTTTCCGGATCTTTGTTAATTTACTGTCAACAGACCAAACCGAATAAAGAGCCCTTCCACAAACTCCGCCTAAATAGGTATTCCATGACATGCCTCAAACCAGTCATATCACTGGACTACTTCACCTTTGAGATTGATTGTTGCAATTTCCACCTTAGATGCTTCTGGCATCCAATGGAAGTGGAAAAATCGTTCCTCCCTTGATACCCAACCCCATGGATCATCATCATCCCACCGAAGAAAATCCATCTTCATGTGTGGAAAACCATGATCCTGATCTCCATGAGAATGCATTTTTAGTAGGATCCAAGGTGCAACCAATCCAGCACACCGTTCTTGTTTCTTTTTGTCAAGAGCTTACGGATAGAGTCATTGATGAGTTCTTGCAACTGTTCTATGAACTTCAAATTAAATCTCGTCTCAAGTGAAGTATTTTCTTTGTGCCGAAAATTACTATCAAAGGCCATGGCGTATGCCACTAAATAAAAAATACCTAACTCCCTTTTCTTGTTCCATGTGTAAGGTATACAATTTTTTATTTTTTATTTTTGCCTCTATTTGAGATGAGATATATTCAAATTACAATAAAACTGGGATAAGGGCTCGCAACTAAACTCTTCTCATTCTAAACACCAAACAAAGATAATGTAACTCATAAACTGGAATAAGTATAACTTTGCACTAGAATAGGAGTAAGAAAACATACCTGGATAATTTTAAAATTGCATCCAAACAATCCCTTATTCTCCCAATACACAGCTCTGTCACCCACAGCTCTCACGGAACCCACCCACAACAACAGCACAGAAAGAAAAAAAAACAAAACAAAAACACACCAAAACATGGCCCAACAGCCCACTCACTGACGCACTGGATAATGAAACCTCCCATGAACGAATGGCTCCGATACCATATGACAGAACCCAAGGGATTCTATCATTGATAATAAAAAAATATATACAACAAGAAAATAAAAGAAAGACAGAGAGAGAGGGGTGATCTCTCCGAGGGGATCAGGCCTCCTGGGATTGCTTAGGCAATTTTGTTATGCCTAGATACGGCATCTACATCTATTTATAAGGGCATAGCACGCCCAATATGAAAAAGCTAAATATGATAACAAAATCAAGCGTAATTGCATAGTTGACAGAATAGAGAGAAATCAGCAGAATGATTAAGGGAAATATTTGAGAATCCTAACAAGAGTGTGAAAGCACCAAAGAGACATAAATCGAAAGATAAAGAAATAGTTACCTTGAGAGCCAGCTCCAACTGCTAGAGAAGAGCAGAAGCGACGGCGCTGTGAAGCAGCACCAGAGAGACTCCATGCTTCTTGACGCCATGGTCATCCTGAAACAAACCGGGCAGGGGAGGGGGGATATGTCATTGTAAGTGCAAGAAAACGAAAAGGAAAAGAAGAAACTAGGGTAACCGATCAAAAATAAGAAAGAAAGTAGGGTTTTAGAGTCGGAGGGATGAAGAGTTTTACCTCAAAGCACAAGTAACGGTTCTTGTAGAAAGGAGGCATGATAGTTCTGGGGATTAGGGGTGTTAACTAAGAATTAGACCAAAATGTGATGGACCTCGCACTCGCCATTGCAGCAGATCTGCAGAGCAAAGACATATTTGACGGTGAGAGCGTATGAGGCAGCCGCGCAAACGAGGGCGAACATGGAGGAGTTGGATCGGACTAGTCAGAGTGGGAGCATCCCACGCGTGGCACAGATTTGGTGTACCCCCATAAAAAACACCTAAGTCCACCTGCGTCTGAGGCGGCCTCATATCCTCTGCGCCGCCCCCCCTTTGGAAAAGGGTTTTGTCTGCCTCCCTTAACGGGGCGGTATCCTCTTTTACGTGAAGATTTAGCCGGGCACAACTAATTTCAACTCAAAGCTCGGCCAGGTCGAAGTATGTTAATTTTATGAAACCTGGTCCATGTCAAACTCAACTCACATGGTTCTTAGACTCTAATCCACTGGTACAATATATACTCATTTTTAAGACTAACCCTAAAATGTTTATCCTTGACAGAGTGAACTATCGTTTTTTACGGTCTTCTTCACCGTTGCCTCTTGCCGGTGTCGTACTGTGTTCTATCTTGCTTCATTGTGGTCTCCCACCGATGTCGTCATGGATTTTGCTTACTCTCTCTCTCTCTCTCTCCATAGAAATCATCCATAAACCCCTCACTTGTTTGGGAATTGGGGAATTTTTTTATATATGTTTTTTTATTTTTCCATCTTGGTGGGTTGAAAGGATAGAACCGTGGCATCAACCGGAAGATTGAGAAGAATGTTGTTTCACAACTTTTTAGCACGAAGTCAAGTGAGTCGTTTTTCTTTTTTGGCTTTTTAGTTTTTCTCCCTTTTATTTTTGTTTTCAGATCAAATTAGTGTGAAACATTTTTATTGAGATTGCTAGAATTGATTAGAATCCAAGTAAAGCATTTGCTTTTCTAGATTTCTGTGTAAAGTATCCAAAAGATAGATGTAAAAAGAAATAAAATATATATATATATATATATATATATATATATATATATATAAAGAGAAGAGTTCGTTTAAGAGTACTCCAACCTCCTAAATAAGACTACTTCAAAAGGGCTCACATATTAGTATACTTCTCACATTTTAAGACTAAATTCAATTACATTTTCATTACTTTTATTATAATTAAATACATTTTTCATTCCATAATTGGCGCCAACCTCTTACCAACCCTTTTGACTAAAACTAACACATAACAACACATAGTTCTCAGACTCTTTAACAAACTAAGTAAATCCCTTAAACACTTCCTACAAACACCGTCAACCTCCAAAATTTTGACTCTCTACCTAATAGACACATTTAGACTATCACTTATTATCCTTCAACAAACTTTCAACAGTTTCCTAATAATCCTAACTAAACAACCACTTTGACGATGACTAAATCTAGATTCCATCTTGTTAACTCCTGCACTCACGATCCTCTCAATCGCCCATGATGATCCATGCGACACCTGTAGGCATGTTACATTATGTTCTTTTGAATTCCTCTTATTGGGTGTCTCTATTTCATAAAATTGTGTTTCAAGCTTTTGCCACTCAAAGTTTGTTCCAAGTAAGCCATTTCTTCTTGGGTTCTTATTTTGTTTTTGTCTTTTATTTTTTTGTGTTTTGTTTTTCTTTTTGTTGTTGTTGTTGTTGTTGTTTTTTTAATCATTGAGAAAAAAATTGATAATTGCCATCGATTGAGTTGTTTTTTCTCTAGAAACAAGGGAGCCAAAGAGGTGTGCCATGCTGATGGAAGAAATCGAACATTTGAGTTATACGAATCAATTACACAGTGGAATTCATAGTGAATTCGAATTTTGGGTTACCAGGAGCCATAATCATGACTAACAAGCTACTCTCTATCACTAACCTCAACAATGGGCCTTACCCATCATTGCGAAGAACATTTGAAGCGAGGTTCACAAGCAGTGGGCTCTCGTACAGTTTTAGAGTTATCTCTATGGGCTGTTAACCCAACCCGATTGACAGCCCTACCCTTGACGCCAGTGGACTAAGCATTTGTTTGTTAAGAGAGGCAGGCAGAATCCTTCCTCACCATCCTATGGCATCAGGGTGGACATATCAGTGCCAGAAAAGTGATTTACATTTTTTGGGGATGCTTTCACTTTTCATCGCCGAGCCAATATGTTGACTCCTTATGTCATTTGACTAAGGTGTCCGTACCTAATCTTTTGAGAATCCTAAAGGCCCCACGCAATGCACTTTCCTTTTTGTTAATAAATTTTAAGAAGGCAGTCAATAAACAGTGAACAAAGATAAACTCGAACAAATACACTCCCTCTGATCACCCGTTTTGATCCTTAATGATGTTGATCAGACCATTGATTTGTTTTGTAAGCACTGATCAGGCCAAATTTATTTATTTTTGTTGATATAACTGATTAGACCATTGATTTATTCTTAGAGCATTGATCGGACAGTGATTTATTCTCTAATTGTTGATTGTCGATCATTGCTAAGATTAGATTTATTTTAGACCGGGGGTAGAAGATAACATTGACTTCTACCCAAAAAAATGAAGATACCATTGACTACATTAGATTGTTAGGACTAAGAAAGTGAGAGAGTTACAAAGAATGTCTCAGAAGGTGAGAGAGAGATGTCCACCGCGGGGCAGAGCATGAATTAAAGAGTGTGGGTTTGGCATTTATTTGGATATAGTGATGTTATCATAAAACGTCTTCATGTGCTACAGTATCAATCTAAGGTTTAATCTTAAGAGAGGGAAAGGATCTACTACACTCGATTTATCTGTCCCCGTGTCCCACACATAAAAAAGGTGAGATGTGTAGGGTTAAAACCATAAACACAGTTTTCAAATGACAAAATAGGTACCCATAAAAATGGAGTTTACAGGATTAAAACCATGATATATATATATATATATATTCAAATGAACATTTGCTCCCTATTTAAAAGAGGCACCAAATTGAAAAAAACAATCATGTGTTAGCCTGTGGTGTGGGGAAATAGAGGAATTTACTATTTTGGGTGTAACAGAACCTTTCCTTTAAACAGATCCTTTCCTTTAAGAAAAAAGTATAGGTCATATAATGTTGTTGTTGATTAATGTTCAATGACGGGAAAATAGTGGTATAGGTCGACAGGCAATTTACAATCCTCTACCAAAGATAGCTTTTGTTGTGTTAGAAAGGTTAGGAGAGAATCCATATATTGTTAGAAAGTTGAAGGATTTTTTTTTTAGTTGTAATTTACCCTTGACTCATCGTGATAATCACTCAAATGAAGACTCTAATTCAACTTAAAATAGTCATCGAGTCAGTACAATCTAGCATGTAACATAACGCTCGAAAAATAAAATGGTTCTTTGATAAATAACAAGTATTTATCTACTATGCTTTTACTATCCAAGATTTTCTTTTTCTTGTTTTAATCAAAGAGTAAAACTATGTCCGTCTATGGCTCTTTGTAAGAAATTCTAAAATTCTTAAAAAAAGGAAAAAGAAAAGAAAGATGCAATTTTATAGTTCTTCTATATTTATTTTTAGATGTTGATTACTTGATTATTCAAGTTAACTAAACAAAGTATTATGTCAACTACTGAAACATGAACCTTATTTCTCCCTTCCACTCTACTAAAGGCCATATATGTGGTTAAATCACATACACTCATTTATTTCCTTACTACTTCAACATTTTTTTTTGTTTATTTAAATTAAAATAAAAAATAACAGCCACTATTACATCCATGATAAATGTTGTATTTCACCCCCTTCCTATTCAACACATAAGTTTAATTACAAAAACTTATAATTTTAAACTTTGAGCATATCTTATATACTCTTTCATATTAAAAGAACATGTTTCAATGTTATAATAAAAATCACAAATGTTTTTTGGTCACAGAAAATTCTCTCACTCAACATTCTCATTGAAACGTTTAACTGTGTACACCCAATCCAAAACCATGACAACACCACTCAAATTAAATCCAGCCCAAGTGTCTAGTGTCCTTAGGACTATAAATGAAGCGAATTAGAATCAAATATAGATGCATCTGTATTCGTATTTGTTTAGTTAATCGAATATTTGATGCGAAATTGAATATCTGCGGATATTAAAAAATAGAATCCATATTCATATTCGGTTATTTAAACAAATTTCGGATATGAATTCGGATAGAACCTTTTACACCTTTTATCAAAAAAATTAAGATTTTGAGGGGTTGTCGAAGCTTCTCACATTCTTCTCTAAGAACGGCAGTTACATGCTTCGAATGGATTCACAAGATTTTTTAGCGGATTCATACAAATAGTTTCCTCTTTTTCATTGACATCAAGAAGAAACTCTTCAATACCAGTCCAACATATCCATACAGGTTGTGTATCATGACGAAGAGAACTCAAACAAAAGAACTCATTGTTCCCGTTGATTAACTTGGGTAGGTTTCTCTCAACAGACCTTATTGTTGTCATGGAAATGTTGAAGCTAGTGGTGAAGCTTGCATGAAACATATTCTTTCTTGAGTGTTTCATCACTGAGTTCTGTAGTTGAGACCTTTGGTCAGTCTCTCTTGCCCTGGTTTTCTTCTCTTTTCAACTAACTAAGTCCCAAAATTAGGGTTTTTAATTCCTTCAAAGCATCTAGGTAATGATGTTTATTTACCTAAATATCATTTCCTTATGAAAGATAAATAACATTTATAATGGTGCATTAAATCGGCTCTTGCACAAAAAGCGTTTTTAGGTTTGTGTTGCCTTCTAAACAAAAGACAAGATAAGATTAGGTGGGAGAGAATTGATTCCATCTTTGTTTCTCTCCTATAATGATTTACCAAATTATCATTCTTATATTATGCCCATAATTGTTTATATATAAACTTAAATGATCAAATATTAATCGGAGCGGATGTATATATATTTGCATTTAGTTCGTTTACAATCGAATATTTATTAAACGAATCAGATATAAATGCATCAATATTCACCTTAATCGAATATGGATGCTTAGGCGGATAGTTGACAGCCCTACTTTCTCAAGTAAGTACAACACACATGTTAGAAGGACATGGGCATCAGGTTCTACCATTGCAGGTGAGAGAAGTTGTTGTCCTTCATTTTGTCTCAATATCCGCATACACCATCACCAGTCAATCAACCCCAGGATTTGGTGTCCCCCCTTTACGAGCGTCTAAGATCCACCCATATGCAAGGGCGGACACATGGCATCAAAAAGTGAAAATCACCTTCTTAAAAAGTGTAAATCACTTTTTTGACACCATGTGTCCGTTCCTCATATGGGCAGATTTAGGCATTCATTAAGGGGGCACACCAAGTGAAGAACCAAGAGCCCATTCATTTGGCCTTCAACAAAGATGTATCTTTCCAGGATTTAGTGTCCAGGACACCAGGGGGCCTCATATGGAATAAAATGCATATTCCATATTCAAAAGATGCATCACCCACCTATTTTATTCCATATGGCGTCCATTGGTGCTATGGCTGCAAATGGACCGGGTTCAGACCGGATATGCTCATATACATATCCTATCCAATAACTAATGGATATTAAAATCTATAACCATATCATATTTGCTTAAATAATTCGGATTCTGAACTAGATTTTCGATATCTAGAAAAAAATAAGGAATTCCATAGATGTCACCGTCACCAATGTGGGCTTCCCTAACCCATCTCTATCCTCGCCAAGATCTTTGATGTCATATGGCCTTACAACAATGTCAGGGGGAAACAAAACACCATCTCTTCTCCTATGTGGTGGGTGTAAACTTTCGCCATTACCGCATAGTTGTGGTAATACTTGTGGGTGTTGCCATGGATGATGAGATAATAATTATGAAGTAAAGAGTTTTTTTATTTTTAGGGTTTTAGTTATTATGTTATTTAAGATTGTTGGATTAGTTTTAAATCCAACGGTCTATACTTTATATTCTATATATTGTTACATTTAAATGGATTGGATCGATATATGTCTGTATCCGATCCAATTTAAACGGACCAGATAAGCTTATCTCAGATCAGATGCAAACAGAACACAAACATTTTTCGGATAACTTGTAGCCTTATCCTGGACACCAAATCCTAGACAGAACATCCTTTCCAGCACATTTAATGCCCATAGCTACTGTTTAACTATAAGAAATTCTCTCTAATCCCCTCTTATCTGATTTTTCAAACAGCGGGCAAATTTTCTATTCAGGATGTGTCTTGGACACCGGGGCGCACATGAAAAGAAAATGGATGGGGATTTAAAATTTCATTTAACCCCACCAATTTTCTTCCACGTGCCATTCCCTGGTGTCCAAGACATCATATTGGACAGAAGCAAATGTTTTACTCCAAATTTGTAAACTCCTAGACACAAAGGTTGGCATGGGGAGTAGGATATTTGTTCCCTTTCTCAAAAGGGTAATTCAACATCTCCATGATTCTAACTCCAACTATCCATAGGAAAATGGAGAATAAAATTACTGAACGAAAATATTTTGGTTAAGAAAGAAGAAAAATGTTCTATCCACGATGGTGTCTCAAACACCAGGGGATGACACATGAAAGAAAATAGGCAAGGTTAGACAAAATTTCAAATTCCTAACCATTTTCTTTCATATGTCCAAGACATCATCCTGAACAAGAAATCCTAGACAAAACATTTGCTCCCGATTAAGAAGCCAAAACTAAAGTCTCAATATGCAAACCTTTTGCTTCCCTTCCCTTCACATTTCAAAATCTGGAAAAGATGTTCTATCCAGGATTTGTAGTCCAAGACACCATAAGACTTCAAATGGAATAAAATGGGTGGGACATTTGTTGGCACCATCTTAAAATTCTACTCATAGATGAAGGACGCGTGGATTTTAATGGGCTCATAAATGAAATTGTAAACAAGGACACGCGGTGAGACCGATATTATGACACGTGTTAGGACAAGTGGTACACAATCAGGATGAGTAATTGCCTATAAGAAGTGGGACAATTTAGGCCACTACACACCCCACAACGAGCATCCGCTGCAACATGGAAAAGCGGAGGTAACATCGACGAAGAGTAGAAAGTAGAAAGAACCAATCCTGCAACATGGAGGAGAGGTTACAACTGTTGTAACTAGCTAGATTGATATTAATAAGCTAAAAGAAAAAGAAGAAAGCATCTTCAACATCAACAACAAATTTTATTTCTATCTTAGGAGTAGGAGTAAGTTTATCTTAGGAATAGTGTAACTTAGTATATAACTCCGCTCGAGAAAGGGTGGACCTGGTTCATCCGTAGTGTCTGTAATCATCTCAATTGATGTCAAGTGGAGTGACCCCATTTCAGGAGGTTCATGAACCCTTGGATCAAGTGAGGCGTTTGTACTATGCCACCGTTTGATTGCATTAACGAAGTTTGATTTCTTTTTTGCCCTTCCCCTTTGAAGATTCAGGAAAGTTCTCTTTGTTAAGGCATGTACCGAAACTAACCCAGTACTTGGGCGTACCCGTACCCGAGAGAGCATGAGGAAAGATAAAAAAAAATTCACCAACACAAAGATTGGCGACCATAGTGGGAAACTGATTCAAGGGGAAGGAAGATCCAACACCTCAGAGAAAGGGAGCGATCCCTTTAATGGAAGATTGTGGCTCAAGAAGTCCCTAGGCTCTAATGATGGACCTGATACATTCGACAAGTTGGCTGTAACGATGGCTATGGCCTTCCGGGTAATGGTCGAATGAGGTCCGATGGAGGAGAACCTAGGTCAGGATGTGAAGTGGTGGTTTGAAGAAAAGAAAATCAGTAACCTTACACCAAGTTCCCTTACCAAACTTAGAGGGCAAGGTTGGGTGCAATTTCCTTTAACAGACTAGCGAGATGGCATCCTACAAGATGTAACAGGCCAAAAAGATCATCTTTTGATCGGCCAGAATCGACTCAACCTAGGATAAAAAATAGTTCATGAAGGAAAGGATGAGAGATCTCAACCTCCCAAAGGTTATTTGAAGAGTTCATTGTCGAGCGATAAACACAAAAAATGATACAAGTAATTTTCGAAAGGAAACTCCAGTATCGAAAAGTGTGAATTACAAGTCTCAAGAAAGTGCAATAAGGTAGGACGGCTTTTTCATACAACCATACGGGGATGTAAAACAACCAGACCCATGTTCGTCGCATGAGAAGAATGTACTGCCTCAAAAGTACAAAGGAAAGGAGATCGGGTCGACGAACCAACTGGGTAACTGTTGAGGCCCACGGTTGAGGCATGGACGAGGATCAAAGGACAAGATAAAAAAAAGGCAACCACACGAGGTTTGTGCTAAATAGACCTCTCGATAGGCAGATAAAGTGTTAATGTAAATTGTCGATTCCATAGAATATAAAAATATATGAAGTAGTAGATTAGGCATGGCATGAGCATATTATATATGTTGGTCATGTTCATAATCATCAAGTGACCTTGGGTACCCTCGAAGACATGCTCCAAACACTTGAAGCCAAGGATGGATCCTTCCCCATGTTGTCAAAGACTAAGCCTTGAAGATTCAAGCCTCATCAAGCCCAATGAAGGTATATGAGGGTAAGCATAATGCTAGACATAGGTTAAAGTAACCTAAAGGCACTTACAAAGGTCAATGGACCATTCTCATGCCTTAGACTTAAAGTCTTTGGTGTTTCGGAATCAATCTAAAGTAAAATCGCTGAAAAAACAAGGGATTTGGATTGATCTGGGGGGTGTCGGATCAACCCACCCTTACCAGATCAATCCTCACTTACCGAATCAATCTGAGGGGTTGTCGAATTGATCCAACATGGCCCCTGGATCAATCCGGTTGGTTTCGAGAATTCCAGACTAAGACGCCGGATCAATCTAACATCACAGAAATTCAAAAATAAAAAGATTTGGACGATGGGGATTATGTCAAATCAAAGGTGTACGGCCTAGTTTGTCCTCTATAAGCATGTGAGAACTCTCATTGAGTTCTCTAACACACAAGAACATAAAGAGGGAGATCTTGAGCAAAAAGAAGCAAAAGCTAAGACATTCAATCCTCCCAATAACTAAGGCTCTCATTTATGAACCTTCATTGAAGATCAAAAAGGCCTTTAAGTGCTTCCCAAGCACTCCATTCTTGAAGATCAAGAGAGGGAAGCAAGGAGAAGGGTTTAGTCCCAAATACACCCTTGTGAGAAGCTCCAATAAGCAAAGAAGCAACACTTGGGAGCTTGGTGGAAGAGTAAAGCTTACTAGCTCAACAATGAGCAACCACCATTAAGGAACATCAAGCAATACACCAACATTTTGAGGTAATTTGTATTGACTCTTTAAATTTATAGACCTTAGCACCTCCGCCGAAGACACCGGAGATGTAGACCACTTCCGTCGTAGACACTAGGAGTAAACCTTGGCATTATCACTGGAGACACCAGTAGTATAGACTTAGCAGCTCTGTTAGAGACACCGGAGGTGTAGACCATTCCCACTGAAGACACTAGTAATAGACTTAGCACTTGTCGGAGACACCGAGTATAGATAGATTTTAGAATTTTAACCTTGATTGTAATTGTAATTCAATCTATCATTGGCATGCATATAAGTCACTATATGTTCTTTCTTTATTGCAATTAAATATATCTTGTTAAAGAACATATTTGCATCTTGTCATATCATTTAACTTGAAACTAAAAAATAATAATTTAACAAGTTAAGCACATTAATTTTCAAGCTACAAGTGAACAATCCTTAATTGAAAATTAAACTAGGGGTAATCTAAAGAATTTTATAAATCCTATTCACCTCTAGGATCAAAATCAGACTTTCATAAAGGACTGCACGATGGTTCGACGGACAGGGGAGAGCAATTCCTTAAGAACTCTAGTGTGGCCAAATTCGACATTGGCCATCACCATTCCAAGGAATTGCCTATCAAGCCTAACAGTCGATCAAAGTCTTTCAAATGTAAAAAAAGAAAAGAAAAGCAAAGTCCTCGATAAGTCTATCAAGACTAGGTCAATGACACTAATGAAAGTGACAGATGAGGAGTTGATGGCACAACTAGAGGAGTCAGACGAGGAATCGACTGCGCCAACAAATGTGTTAGGCAAAAAATCAACGACACCTGCAAAAGTGGCAGATGTGGGAGAAGTAGGAGTGGTGTGTCGAACAATATGTCAGACAAGAGAAATCGAGTCAAATTACATCCCAATATAAGTGGACATCAACACAATCATGATAAGCAAAGTGATCAATGAAAGATATTGAGTAGGAGTCGAACGCAAAAGTAAGATGATGATCCAGAGAGGACGAGTCATTACGATCTTGAAGCCAACATAGGTTGATACGATTACATTCGACTTAGTATGGAAAGATCAAATAGGGTGGTCTTAGGATGAGAGAGATCGTAACTGCGAGTTAGGAGACTTGAGTATCGAGTGTCGAGGTAAGAAAATGTTTGGCCAAGACATTGAGATCTTAAAAAATGAGAAGTCGAGTGTCTTAGAGCCAAATGATTCAGCGACGCCTAATAACCTAAAAGTCGTCAGGGTTGAAAAGAGTCAAGGCATAGGTAGCCTCCCTAGAAGGACCTCATTACTTGAATGCAATGTCAATCCAAGAAAAGAAGTTCAAAATGAAGAGGGTCAAAAAGCCAAAGGAGAAGAAAAAAAGTTCATGCCTCTGGCCCAATAAAGTGATTTCACTAGACATAGTCCCAACGAAAGAAGGGATAAAAAACAAAAGACTTCATGCTACGCAAGGATTGTTTCCTAAAAGTTCCACTACACTGGAACTTAGTGTTAGCAACATAACACTTTAGGGACCAAAGTGGATAATTGAGTCGGACTAAGCCATGTTTAAGAGCAAGTACGTCTACACCTCCGGTGTCTCTAACGCAATACGTCTTGGGGGCAATGTTGTCCCTAGAAGCAGAAAACCTAGGTAGAACAAGATGGTCATCTGCTTATAGAAGAATAGTTTGGTGCAGCAAAGTAAGGAATATGTGCGAACCCATTGGAAAACTACTCAATGGCGAGTTCTTCGAGCAGTGTAAGCCTCCACATTAAAAGAACAAGGTATTCGAGGACAAAAATGTCCTACAAAGCATAAAATGAGCCAGATATATAAGGACAAGAAATGTCCAACAATAAAGAGTCTAGAGCAACTAATTAAAATGAAAAAGAAAATGATTCATGGACAAAAATTTCTAAACAAAACATTTTATTATATATATAAGTCAAATTACAAAGACTCTTCTTAAGACAAACAATGTCTAAGGAAAAAAAATGTCATCCTAAACAAAATGTTGTAAAGGCTTATTTCAAGACCATGCATCATTTTAGAAGCATCAAATAGCCTAAATAGGGCACCAGGGCTGACAATTTGTCAAAGGTTGGGCCTAAGGTTCGGCATAAACTATTCAACTAGTATGACGTCGAGACTCTTAAGGTCACCTTAAGGGTTGCCTAGAGCGACGGTTCCAAGCTGAAGGAGTAAAGGAAGGGGCTCAACTCAGTGTGTCTCTCCTCAATTTTTCTCCCATCCCTAAGTGTAGAAAAAGTAGGTTACATATAGAAGGGGACTCCATCTCCAAACTTGCGGATGGTCCCATCTCCAGATCCGTAAGTCAGTCTTCTACAACTTAAGATATACTCTAGGGTCGCATGGCAAAACTATGTGCTCTTCCAGCTCCTTGAAATAAGGAAACCAAAGATGAAATAACCATCCTTCAGCTGTAGGGTGGTGGGTTGAGTTGAGGACAAGGCGTGAGAAGTTAGCATCAAACATTCTCATGAACAAACAAATCTGAGTATCAATTAGAGGCCAAGAAGGAGAACATCACCATTTTACAAAACTTGAAACCACTCCAAGGAGTCGAGGCCCAATAACATGGTTACAAAGGAGACAAGATGCGATCATGGCGGAGAAGAGATGGGCACAAACTAATGTCTAGAGTTGGTATTTATAGACCCATCGAGGGAACTGTCAATAGAGGGCGATGAGGATGATTCGGTTTCCAATACAAAAGTTATCATTCGTGCCACCCGAAATCATCAGAAGTTAAACAAATCTTGAAAGCAGTTAGCATCAGAGGATACTTCATCCTTAAAGTGGCATCATTTGAGATTACTAGATCAAACCAGTTACATCATTGGGCACAAGTTACTTAGAATAATCAACACAGTCCAATTGCACAAACCCGAAGCGTCGGAAGAAGATCACGCGCATCTAGTTAAGATCTAAACTAGACGCATATTGGGGGGTATTTGTTGGCACCATCTTAAAATTCTACTTGCAGATAAAGGACATGTGGATTTTAATGGGCCCGAAAATGAAACTGTAAACAATGACACATGTTAGGACAACTGGCACACGATAAGGACAAGCAACTGCTTATACGAAGTAGGTCAATTTAGATCACTACACACCCCACAAGGATCATCCGCGGCGACATGAAAAAATGGATGTAACATCGACCAAGAGTGGAAAGTGGAAGGAACCAACCCTACGACGTAGAGGAGAAGTTACAATTGTTGTAACTAGCT
>JAOXJP010000082.1:1821-18415 GCA_025762735.1 Platanus orientalis
CACCCACCCCCCCCCCACCACCCCCCCCCACCCGGGCCAGGGGGGGGGGTTGCTAAACTAAGCCAATCGCAAATTCCAATCCCTCAGCAGCCCAGCCTTATGATCATTGTCACAATCCTTACATCTCCTGGCCCAAAAGAGCAGCAGATTCTTAGCCTTCATATACACTGGGATAGATGGCACTATATTCTCAAATCTCCACATCAACCACCACATGGCTGTAGACACCATACTCCAAATCATCAAGGCCAAAGATCTCCAACTAGCTAAGAGGCTGATCACATCAGGCAAGCTCACCCCGATCATTCCGAAGTCTTGCAATACAACATTCCACACATCCATCACAAAAGAGCAATGAATCAGCATATGATAGATAGACTCCCCAACCTTATAGCACAGCAAACAAATATTCATGAGATACATTCCTTTGCGGGATAGCACATCCATCATAGATATTTTCCCTAAAGATGCAGTCCAAATGGGAGAATTGCACCTTTAAAGGGATCAAATGGTTCTGATGTAGCATGCATGAGATGTGAGAGGTATAAAGAGATCCACAGTTAAATATTTTAGCAAGTCAAATAATAAACTAAATTCCTATTCAATTCAAGTGCCAATTCAAGTTTAAAAGAAGAACTAGTAATGAAAACCACTCATATAGCAAGCATGGAACATGTAAAAATCTGAGAAAAGAGTACTTGTTTGCTTAAGTTATTAACCTATCTTCATATTAGGCAATAGCTACGCATTCAATGTATATAAACCTATATTACGGGTGGTGCTAGGCTATAGGAATGGAGTATGTAAGGTGCTGGCAGCAAGTATGGGCTAACTATGGAGGTGGAAAGAAGGGTAATAAAAGGCTATATAAGAAGGTGTATACCTGGAAAGCAGCTAGTACTTGAAGTGTGTAATCTCCAAATACTACCTCAGTTTAGCAAACAGCATCAGCCATGTCCACAAACACAGGCCAAGACAAGTACCCCCCCCCCCAAAAAAAAAGTACCCAATCAGCACAGGCAATAGATATTCCCACCAGCACTGAATCCTTTTATCAAAATCTTTGTAGGCACAAAGATGCAATCAGCAGTAGGCTTCTCTTTAGGTCTTCAATCTCAGTCACAACAGTACCCCAATTAAAGCAGATGAAACCAAGTACTAGTGGAGAGTGATTTCAGTATAAAATCACTTGTAGGACAACCAGTAATCAAGAGTCCAAAAGAATACAAAAAAATAAAAAACCAACCAGCTTGCTCTGGCCGCAGGCATGTAATGATTAGGGTGAAGGGATTTAATCTCAAAACATCGAGAAAAGGGATCCAAGCTTAGCCGCATGGTATATCTCTGGTGTAAGGGGACAGTAATGTATGAAAACCAAGAAAATAAGGGCTGGAAACTTCTGGCAGCAAGGTATATGGGTGTTCTTTATAAAATTCAAAAGAATTTTCTGGGTTTATGGCAATCAGTTGATAAGGGATGCAGGTTATGGGTTAGATAATTAAGGATTGTAAAGAAAGGTGTGTAGTGGTGGCCAGTTGTGTAGGGATGAGGTAGGAAGAGGTGGAGATGAAGATGGAGGTATATGGAAGTATATGTGGGTATGTGTGATAGTTGGCAGCAAAGAGAAAATCAAGAAAACCAGAAAAATACAATGGGGAAGAAGAAGATGATAAGAGAGAAGAAGAAAGTGGAAGAGATAAAGGGTTTAACTGTCATCACCAACCATGGCAACCTTTGGTAAGGAGCTTGAAAGCATGCAGCCGATAGGAGCAAAACCAGAGAAAATTATCAATCTTTTTTTCATAAACTAGTTGTGTCGACCAAGAGAGAGAGACCCTCTTTATAACCCACAGTCATAGGCTTTCTCTCCATTTACAAAATAGAAACCAACAAAATTTAAAGAAATAAAGAGCAAATCATGTCCCCCCTTTGGGCTGGTCAACCAATCTTTGAAATAGGCTTTTATGACACTTCCCATTTACACCCGATATAACAAAAACATGATGATATATATATCATAACTCTAATACACAGTAAGAACCATCAATAAAATGATAAAAAAAAGTCTCTAAAACCCAGAAAACTAAGGTAAATACATCAAATAAAAACCCACCACATGTCCTCCTAAGCATCTGCTCTCATGTGCACCCACAACTCTAGAAAGTGGGCCCCACATGCCTCCAAAATAGACAAATACTCCAATGAACTCCAAAGTGGGCCCCACACTCCCCCCTCAAGCTGGTATGCAGATATTATGCATACCAAGCTTGCCTACAAACTTTGAGAATGCAAGACTACATACAAACTTTGAGAATGCATGACTACATAGACCTTTGGTAAACAAGTCAACTAGCTAGTCTTTTGTCTTCACAAAAGGAATGCATATCTGCTCAAACTGAAGCTTTTTCATAATGAAATGTTTGTCAACTGAAATACTCTTGGTCTTATCATGTTGAACAGGATTAAAACAATACTAACTACAGCCTTGTTGTCACAATACAAACTCATGGGACCTTGTGAGCTAAATCCCAACTCTCTTAAAAGACCATGAATCCATAGATTTCACAAATCTCATGTGTCATGGCTCTAAATTCGGCTTCTACACTTAATCTTGCTACAACTGGTTGTTTCTTGCTTCGTCATGTAACAAAGTTAACTCCAATAAAAGTATAGTAGCCAGACGTGGACCTCTAATCAAAAACAGATATCGCCCAATCAGCTTTAGTAAAGGCTTCAATTATGAGATCATTTTGCTTGGCATATAAAAGTCCTTGGACTCGACTCTTCTTCAAGTATTGAACGGTACGGCATACTGCATCAAGATGTTTTGTAGTGGAAGCATGCATAAACTGGCTGACAACTCTAACAATGTAAGAGTTGTCAGGTCTACACAATATCGAGTAGATCAACTTCCCCACCAATCTCTGATACTGACCTATATCAATAAGCATGTTACCTTCATCTGCTTAAAGATGACGATAAAAGCTCGATATAGGTCTCGCAAGATCTACAACCCAATATACCAGAGTTCTGGAAGAGATCTAGCACATAATTGCGCTTTAATAAAAAGATATCCTTCTTGGATCTAGTAACTTCAATGCCAATAAAGTATATTAGAGATCCTAAGTCCTTGATCTCAAACTCCTTTTACAATAAACTCTTCAAGTGATGAATCTAACACTGATCATTACTTGTAACTACAATGTCATTCACACATACAATGAGAGTAATCACCTTACCACTCTTATGCTTAATGAAGAAAGTGTGATCATCTTGGCACTGTTTTTATACACATTCTTAAGCATAGCACTACGAAATCTCTCAAACCATACCCTAAGGGACTGCTTAAAACCATATAAAGCCTTCTTTAGGCGACATACTTTCTCTTTACCAATTAAGTAATGAAAACCTAGAGAGAATCAATCCCATATGTTTGAGTATATCCCTTGGCTACTAATATAGCATTGTACATTTCAATTGTATCATAAGGCTTCAACTTAACAGAGAACACCCATCGGCACCCTACTAGTAGCTCATTTCCACAGGGAAGGTCAATTGCATCCCAAGTGTTGTTCTTTTCCAAAGCCTTCATTTCCTTTTCCATTTCTCTTCTCCATTGTTGATAAGATATAGCTTGAGACACACTACATGGAATAGAAATAGAAATAGAAAACAAGGAGGTGGAGAAGGCTATAAACATGGGACAGAGAGAATAATAGCACCATAGCTAGTAATGGAATGATTAGTACCCTTTCTAATAGCAATAGGGAGATGTGAATCATTAGAATTGGAAGAAACAATACTAGAGAAGTAGAGACGGGTCGGAGAGGCACATGAAGATCAAGGACAGCTTTCTTCTTTTTATGAACAAACACTTATGAAAAATATTTCTCCTTATAAGTTGTCATAAGCTCTTTTTAACCTTGGTTACAATCTTCCACCGACTCTTCCCCCTAGATATTATCAAAGAAGTATGAGAAAACTAGTAAAAGAAGAGACAACATCTTCTCTGTCACATCTACTCTCCCCATGAAGATGAGGCTGCCTAGATGAGAAGAAATGTACAGACTCAAGAAAAGTGACATCCATGGAAACAATGCGTTTTCAGGTAGAGAGATATTAACACTTGTATCCATTCTAACTCGAAACATACCCAAGGAAGATACAATTAAGAGCCTTAGGATCCAACTTGGATCTATTAGACATAAGAATGTGAAAATAGCAAATACAACCAAAGACTTTTGGAGGAAGGGAGCATGCAACCATTGAGCCAGAAAGAAGAGAGAGGAGACATGAACTCATGAACTCAAGACCCTAAGATGACATACGATTTATAAGGTATGTAGCAGTTTGAAGAGCATCAACCTCCCCCCCCCCCCCAAAAAAAAAATGAGACATACATAGTAAATCTCTAATAAATGGTGGTTTTTTCTTTCAACAACACTATTTTGTTCCGGAGTACTTTGACAAGTGGATTGATGAAGGATACCATGTTGTGAGAGATAAGAAGAAAAAACACTAGCCATATGCTCACCACCATTATCAAAACAAAGTATCATGATCTTAGAATTATATTATGAATCAATCATCTAAGGAAATAACTAAAAGACAAAGGAAAAAAAACTCATCTTTTGCATGCAACAAATATACCCAAGTAGAAAAGTGTAATCATCATCCAAAGTAACAAAGTATCGATAACAAAACAAAGAAGTAGCAAGGGTTAGTCCCAACAATGGTAAAAGGAATACTTCTACTAGTACTAGGAATATAAGAGGATCTACAATGTTTTATGAACTCACAAGTTTCAAAGTGAAAAACAAAAGTTGAAAATGAACTACATAAAAATGGAAAAAGTCTTTGTAACAAAAAAAGGGTATCAAAGTCTATAATTCCACAGAAGTAATTGAGTCATCGATGAAGGGGAGAACCAACGTCTAATGGAGTCGCCCGCTGAACTAGAGAAGCAACATGAGAACATCCGTGCATCATATATAAACCCCTACTCCTCACAGCCTCTACCATTTGCCGTCTCCAAGTCCTAAAAGAAATAGTATAAAGAAAAGAAAGTGACTATAATTCAAAGCTTTAGTAATGTGACTCACAAACACGAGATTAAGTTTGAAGTTAGGAACAAAACACAAATGAAAGGGATAAAGATGATGTAAGAGAAATACATCCAATATCAGCAACAAATAACAATGAACTATCAGCAATTCAAACCTTGTTTCTACCAAAATACACACGAAAGAAAAACAAAAATACTAGACATACCAATCATATGGTGAGAAGCTCTTGAATCAATAATCCAGGATGAACTATGAACAATAGAGGAGGCACTGAGGGCATAGTTTGGAGAACTTGCAAAGGCCACTGTCAGCACCCAAATTTTGACTCGAGCTAATTAATGGAGTCAGATGGGTTCATTACAGCAAGAGAAAAAGTCAAATCCTAGACCCCCTAAACCCCAGATAGTTAGACATTCTCAAAGGATACTCTGGTCACAAATGCAATGTCAATGTCCAAACTCTACCCAAGGATCAATTAGACTAAATCCTAATCTCTTCAGAAAACACCCTAGGACTACGAGAATCCTTAGCTTCAAACTATCAGGTCTATTTCATCTTGAATTTGCCAACCTTCTTTTCCGCGATGCCCACAACCACGGATGAGGTTGAAGCGGCTCTATAAGTAGAATCCAGTTGGAACATAAGATGACGAAGGGAGAGCATCTACTCTAGTAAACCCAGTGGTTAAAAATAACTCAGTAGCAATGGATGATGATTGAGGAGTTGTTGAAGAAAGGATCTCTGAAGGCATGGCAGCATATGCACTCAATCTCCCGCCACCATGGAATACCTCCACGACTACCACTAATGACACCACGTATGGTCTTTCATGTAAATCCCAACAATACTCCTCCGTATGACAGGAGCGCCCATAGTGCTCATAGCAAAGTCTACCACGGTCATCTGCAAACCTCAACCTCCACAATGGCCACCTCTTTGAGACATAGAAGCAATTGCAGACTGCTCAATTAAAGGAGTGGACTGGGACGTAGCACTCCTATGCCGTTCATTGGGATGGAGATAAGAATAAACCTCAAACAATGAGGGAAGAGTATCTCAACCAAGTAGATAACTCCTAACAGGTTCAAACTCCTGATTCATCCCCGCAAGAAGCTCAAAGACTTTACTCTTTTCCACAAACTTATGGAATGTAGCAGCATCAGCAAAATACAAAGCTAGTAAGGCCTCATAAGGATCAATCTCCTCCCAAATACGACGGAGGTTGTAATTGTATGCAGACACAGACTAATCACCTTGCTTCATTTGCCATAGATGCTGTCAAAGCTCATAAAAACAAGAGCAAGCTAACCCATCTTGGAGTATGTCTTCTCTATAACGTCCGAAAGACTTCATAAACAAATAAGTGTTGTTCATATCTGGTTGGATAGGATAAAGCAACAATGAGAAAACCAAAGCATCCTTCGCACGCCATTTTAGAAACTTGGGATCCTTAAGATCGGAACAAGATTTCTTCAAAAATATATTCCCACTTGCCTCTGTCCAAAATAGACCATCAAGCTTCACAGTTGTAATCGGAGCAGTTGTATGGTCTTGGATGACAGTACCCTATCCTAAGCTAGAAGCACTCAAGGATGTAGGGACTGATTTAGTCTGACTAACTTCTGACATTGAAGATCAACAGAGAACAATGTTGTACACTGCATTGGATAACCACGGCCAACAAGATTCAACACACTACACCTTTGTCGAACACTAAAACACCTCAACAGTGAAACTCCAACACAATTAAAAAGAACCACAACAACAATCACCACGAGCACAAGATAATGCCAATGATAGGGGCAGTCAATGGACCGCACAATCCTAGAAACCCATCCATGAGACAAAAACAAAGGAAATCACCACACACCAACCGCCACAGGCTTGCAGAAGCTTCCAGTCACCACCACATGCATAAACGACTCATCGTTGAACAGATTCGAAGTCAGAGAGGATGCAGACATAAAAAATCGCAACAGTAGAGATTGGTGGTAGATATAAGGGAGGAAAAACGTGACCGAGACCTCAAACAAACACCAAACTTAATGAAACTTGTCCCAAGCAGTCACACAAGTTCAGAGGAATCAAAATCACATGAATCGATTAGAAAAAAACACAGCATTTCATTGCATCGAATAGATCAATCAAGTCTGAGAAAAATGTCAAAAATATTTGAAAAAAAAAAAATAGAAAACACGAAAAAAGTGCGAACATCTTCAAATCAAGTGCAAACCAATACTACAGTTCACTAAAAAAAGATCCACATAGATCATATGTTTTTTTCACTGACCTACATGTTTGTACGGATGGTGATATCAACTGTACAACGTGATGGCGTCAACAAGGAGGCACAGAAGGTGTAGACTTGTTCTCTAACCTTGGATCTGTGATGGAGCTCTAATACCGAGTGCAATTTGGGACTTGGGAGTGTATTAAGTTGTGGTTTGGTGAATAAGAAGAAGAAGAATGTATTTTGAAAGAGACTAATACGTATGGATAGTGTGTCTACTCTCTAACTTTCATATGTATGAGGACACAAAAGTACATGAAAAGGTTTATGTATTTACAAGTATACCTTACATAGCCCTGAAGACATTTATACCCTTATACAACAGATTCCAGCTGCTATCTGTTGGAGTATCTGGTTAGAAAGAAACAACCGAGCATTTGATTATGCTGAGCCAGCTTACATGCAAGCCTCCATGACTAGGGATTTGATTATCTTTTGGTCATCAGATTTTAAAATATTCAGGGTATATGGATTACTGATTTCAGAACCAGCCCAGAGATCTGATTATCTTTCTTCCATGGGGTGGATGAGGGGTATTTTCTTGTATAGCTTTAATCTATCCTTTACGCCTTGTATGGTATAGGGGAGCATTTGTCCCCTTTGGGATAGCTCACCCCTTCTACTTAACAAAAGTATTTTGTTTATCCACAACAAAACAAAAAAATGTGTTACGTGCAAGTAAGATAGATTTCTTAACACGTCGCTCTCTTCTTCTTTTCTTTTCTTGTTTGTTTAACAGAAGGAAAACAAACCACTTGCTCCAGTCACAGCCTTGTCAAGCTCCAACACCATATCATATTCAAAACCCAAAAAGCACACGCAGATGGGGGGGATCAAGTAGGGGAGGGTATTTGATAAATGCAACAATTAATTTATGTTATTACAAGCAAATAGCTTATCTGGGATAGTTGTACCAGCTAAATAATCAACAATTCAAGGATTAATATTTTTCCCTGGGAAATTAAATGGTCTGAACTGCATGTTGTTTGCAAATGAATTTTTTGTTAGTTGCTGTGCATGTTTTGTCCCACAAAAGGAATTAAATTTATATCTTATACCTTTATACGCACTATCTCAGTGAATTACATTCTAAAATTTGGCATACAACTATATGGAATTACAAACCCACTGAGGACACAAGTATTAAATGGAAATACAAGGTATGGCCAAATACATATGCATGTATGAGATAGAAAACATCTGCACTAGTACAGACAATGAATCCATGCAAAGACAATGCATTCAATGCTCATGAGTGAAGAGCATGGCAGAATTTTTCACTCATCTTTCGGCCCCACAACTAGATAATTGTGTTTTAAATGTTACCACTGTTATTCATAAAAATAAATAAAATGTTACCACTGTTAAGTTTTCTTTTTTCTTTTTTTTTCAATTTAGTATCGTAAATACATAGTCAGTTAAATGAAGTATCAACAAAGATATGGTACTACATGCCTCCTTATACTGTCAATAGCACCAAAACAACTAAATGAATTATATGAATTAAAATCATTCCCATTTTGATTAGGTTGCTGATGTCCTACCTGAAACCAACTTCTTTATTTATGTAAATTCTGCTTCAGCTTTTTTCTTCGTAAGAAATGCAAAATCAGCTTCTTTCAATGTTAGTACTATACTATGATCACATTGATTCAATTTTTTTGTCTGGTAATTACATAATCATTCTGAACTTTTATTTACACATAATAGAAGATCTTTGTATTTTTCTTCCAGTGAATTTCAACATAATAAGGATTTTGGGCTAGGAATTGACCTGACAATTACAATGACTGCTGCTATGATGAAAAAACACAAATTTTGCCTAAAAGTGCCGTGTCCTTGTGCCACCCAAGCTAGACAAGTACAAGTGTCACATAGGTTATATCAAGCAAACATGCGATCCATGTGACACATACTGTTGAATTTTTTTTATTTATTGAAACATTTTGATGGGGCATTTTGAGAATCTGCAACTTGCTTCATATTCTTCTCAAATTATTCAACAATCATTGAATATGGACATATTTGAATGTATCTTTTATATCCATTTACAACAAAAGCATTGAATAAAGTAGAGCAAACACACAATCCATGCACTTCTATCTCATCAAATTTCTTAGTTTTTTTTCTATTTCAACAACCCTTCTCCAATTCACAGTATCCAGAATCTGTACATGCATCGAATATGTTAAATTTCCATGTAAATAAAACCCCATTAAACACAAACACGATTACGTGAAATCCAAAGCCAAAACAGTCTCTCACTCACACATACAACCAATACTTAGTTTTGCCATGCTCATCGTGCATCTGTATTCTCAAATACAATAGATTACTGGTTTTGTTCTCAGCTCTCTTTCCCGGATTTGATTCAGCTCGATAAAACAGTAATAATATAATTCAATCTTGAAATCGAATGTCACGAGTTAAAAGGGGGTTTGAAGCCCTGCAAAACTGTATGAACTATGGAATTGCAAACTCACAATTCCATCAAATCAAGTAAATATATCCAATGAAGCCGATTCAGAAAGAGCTAGAAGTAATCCCTTTTCATTCCCTCAGAAAATAAAAAATACGATCTATTAATTTACCTAGTTCGAGATCCAGGCAACCATAAGTTTGTCCTCTCCGATCGAAACCGATATTTTGGTGTGTTCTCTGGAGAGTTTGAGCGCTCTCCGGTTATGCTTCGGAGTGTTTATCGGGACTCGAGAGAACCAACATCACATGTCTCGAGAGAGGGAACATCACATGTCAGGTGCAGACCTTTTCTTTTGTAATGCATACAGAGCAATTGCAAATGTGCAAGGGCTTGTAGCCAGCCAGGGTGTCGACTCGAAATGACCGTCCAGCAGAATTGGGCCCGGGTATGCCTAACGCCGTTCGAGTGCTTGGAGTCCAAATGTACGGTTGATCATTGGCTTCTCTCTTCTTGACCGTCCAACGTGATTGATTAACCTATATATTTGTCACTTGATTATAATTATTTTCTTTTGGCAGTGCCACTTCGACCCGCTGCAGCCGGACTGGGATCAGGTGAAAATGAATTTCGTGCAAACAGTACTAAGGGTTTGACGCATCAGCGTCAAGAAGTGATTTACACTTTTTTATAAATAAGCCTTTTTTGTCTTACTCATCCTAGCAATTCATGAAAAGCTTAATGTACATCTTGATAAAGAGGTGGTGCTTGGAAGCACCAAGCCTTTGGCATAGACAATGAGACATGTCAAATAAGTGTGGGCATTCCCGAGAATGGTTCAAAGCGGCTCTAAACGATCTAGAGGAGAGTTTAGAGTTCTCTACATGATTGGGTTTCTTCTAGGGGCGATGATTGGAGCTCTAGTGTGGGTTGCACTACGCATTGAGCTTAAGATAGAGATTAATTCATGTGTAGGTCAATAACATGTACTGTACGACAATGGTGGCACTATGTTTGTTGAGTAAGCTATCCCACACCATGTGTGCTCAAGTGTGCCTTTTTGATACTTGTCATTTGTTTAGCCTTGCCTGGAAGGATTACTTTGGTGGTCAAGTAAGGCGTGGGGTGATATATTGCAATAAACATCATAGTGCCCTAGTTAGGTATTGGGGGGGTCAATAAGTTAGCGTTTTAAGCGGTAATTCAAGGATGTGTCGTAAGCATGCTGGGCCTTCAGTGTTATATGACAGAACAACTATAAGCTCCGTGGCTATTTGATATGCATTTTTATGGCATGGTATGTGTGTCAGGGTGGCATATTAGACCGAAAGCTTGGCTTAGTTCAATTCGAAACTGGTTAACAAGCAATAATAACATGACCAATTGACAAGCAAGATAATTATCATGGCAATGCAATTAATGAACTTGTAAGCTGGTTGAGCTGGGTCTTGGCATATCCAATGTTTGGGATGAGTAGTATCATTACCAGTGCATAAAAGGCATATCAACGAATTATAGGAGTGATTGAATAACGTTAAGGCTGACCTTAGCTAGGTGATGGTCAATGTGTCATAAGGGTTTACGTTAAAAAAAAAAAAAACTAGTTGTAATGATTGGTATCCAATGGAGTTCACAAGTCAAATGGTACCACATCTTATATAGATGGTATTAAAGTTGATGTTCATAGGTGCTTATAATATAGGTTGTATTAGAATGCATGGTGCTTTTATGGGCGTTCAAAGCAACATTGGACTATTGTGACAAAGGTTAATGGTTTTAATACGAAGGTATCAAGCACGATTATTGTAGTTCCGTGTAATGGGAGGGTCATTGGATATGAAACTTGTTGGCTTCCATCATTTGGATTTGTTGTAAGAGACTTGTCCATGATCGATACATGGTCAACAACATGAAAAAAGTAAGTCTTTAGCGTGGCAAACAACATATGAAGCAATTCGGGTTATGTTCAAAAACATACATACAGAGAACTGTCTTTATGGCTCAATGTAGTGACTTAAAGGTATGTTAATAAGTGATGTTGAGTGACGCAAGTGCCACATACATCCAACGGAATGGGCTATGATGTGGTGTTAAATTTATGTAAAGGTAACATGATAAATGTGTGGTGGTGAAACAAAAAAGCACATAGGTGCCAATGAGTTGGCTTTGCAGTGGCAAAACAAGTTGAGAATCTGAATGGGCATTCACTTGGGGGTGAAGTCACAAGATATCGAGGAATTGAAGTGACCCTAGACAAATATCAAGGGCATGCTCAGCACGAAGGGAACAGTGCTTTAGTACTAGGGCATAACAATGACAAAGGCATAAAAGAACTGTATATATATATTTAAAGTGAAGTTGCAGTGGACCGAGGTACTAGGGTGGCACATATATATATATATATATAACAAGTAATGGAAATGCCTTCAAAGATGGAGGCAAAGTGGTAATTTGATGAAGCATCCTCGGGGCGAAGATATGAGATGTCGAGGTAATGGAGGGACAACAAGAGAATACAAGGGTAAGCCAAACATTAATAATATCCAAACAACATGAAAGATACGTTGGAAGATTTAGTGTAGAAATACTTTAACCGAAGTTTCATGAAGAGGTAATGGTAGATACAAAGCAACAATTATGCCACAATAATGGTCGTTCGTCTGAGGTACTAATGCTGACATAATTCAAGAGTGAGATTTGTTATCTTTGCTAGCTGAGTGTTAGGATTCGTACATGTGTGAGATTGGTATGCTACACATGGTGAAGGACATTACTATAGTGTAAACATGAAACTTCATGGATGAGTTCTAAGATAAGGGAAGGTCAAAGGACCTATGAGTTATGAATTGATAACTTTGTTGGTGCATGTCCTCGTGAGTTGATAGTTTACGAAGGTAGCGAGACAAATAAGTTGATTGATTTTATATTACAAGTATAGTGTTGGTATGAGATAGCATTTGGAAGACTAAATGCTAAGACATTGAGTATATCGGAATGAAAATCCTCAAACGAGATAACACATAACAAATAGTGCAAGGGTGGCATTGAGCAAGGTTATTAGTTGTATAACATTAAGGATGTTCAAGGGGTGTAACTTGGTTAGATATATGAGATGATGTTACATGCATGGGATTATGCAAAAGTTTGCATGTTAGGATCATGGGCAGCTTGATGTGGGTGAGTATAGATGAGGCAAAGATCATGTCAATTTTTGGCTCACCAACTATCTATTCTTAAAACTACCTAGCCACTTCATTTCAATCTTCCAACCATTCATATGTTGGTTTAACACACTCCTCTATTATATCCCCTCTCTTCAAATGAAAAGCAACTAAAATCCTATAAATAAAGGACCACCCCATTTTTCTACTCTCGTGGTCAAAACTCTCAATGAACCCCCCTCTCTCCATTCTCATGGCAAAAAAACTATAAATGACCCCCTTTCCCATGTCACACGTTCTCTCTCTCTATCTACCCTTAATTGTAGTTTATGGTATAGACTTTGAGGAAGTTGTTGCCATTGACTACACTTGTTGCCACAAATTACACGATTTCTCAACAACATGCTCATATACTAACGGCGGCTTAGAGTGTGTTTTTCTAACCTTATTTATCATTTGATTAAATATTATTATCTTTATTAAATAGCACGCAAATAGATGATTTTTGTTATTAGATGACATGTTTTATATACACTAAAACACACAAGTGCACTAGTTAGTAGGGAACTCACTCGTTCAAGCATGATACACTTTTTCAAAATAGAACAAGCTCACACACACAATATATATGGATACTAGACCTTAAGTTTAAATTGAAATAAGTAGGTAAACACGAGAGTGGATGCATCGGGGTGCTTAACACATTCCTTAGTCCATAACCGAGTTGCTTACCAAAAAACTTTTGAGCTGACCAGTTTATAATGGTGCTTGATGTTTCAAAAAATATATATTTTTATTTTTAAAATTATTTTATTTTCAAAAAATATGTGTTTAGTCACATCTTTAAAATAGCTGGTGGTGACTTCAAGTCATCATGGGTTAGACCAACGATGGGTGAACTATTTTTTCCTAAGAGGCTCACCTGACATGCAAAAACTAAGGCCCACAACTATGTTGATGAGGATGTCAACCACACTAGTGGAGATATTGTCACAAACAAGTTTCTTGGCATGTGCGTGGCATGGCGGTCTTAGGCGTTGGCACTATGACATTTTCATAGATAGTATATAGTGACAGTTTTGTAAATAGGTTAGTGTGTTTTCAAGAGGTCTGGTGTTTCTTTTTTGGCAATCCATAGAAAGCTCAGTGTATATATTAAGGAGGGGTGAATTGTTGAACACTTAGCATAGGTATGTGGTATGTTAAGAGGCATGGGCATGACAAACAGTACCATGTGATATGTTCCTAACCTACATGAACTTAAAGTATAAGGCATTCTAACGATGGTTGGGGGAAGGTATAGGAAACTCGGAGCAGGAGCTTAGAGTTCTTTAGGAGTTGGGTTCTCCATATGGGTGATGCCTGTCTCCAGTGTGGGCATCGCTGATTGGCCTTAGGTCTTAGTTTAACCCATGTACATGTCATTAGCATGTGTCATGTGACAATGACGACACTATGTTGGATGAGTAAGCTAACCTGTGACACATGTGCCTGGGTGTCTCTCTCTTGGTTATTAGCCAATCTCTCCCAGGAATATCACTTTGGTGGTCACACAATGCATGAGAGGATGTCTCGCAAGAAACGAGCTAGGGGCATTGGTGGGTTTAATGTATTGACAAGCAGGTCATTGATGTATTGTATGCATGTTGTGTCTTTAATGCTACGTGTAAGACAATTAAGAACTCCATGGTTATCTGAAATATGTTTTGGTGGCACAAAGTGTACTTCAAAGTGGTTGATTTGATCAGATGCTTGACTTAATATGATTCAGATTTGGATAATGGACAATGATGACACGAGAGACCCTATCACTGGGATTAGCATTATGACAACACAATTAATGAACTTGTGGACTGATCAAGCTAAGCTTGATGTGTCAGCACTTGAGATGAACAATATCCATGTCATCGCATATTAGGCATATCAACATGTCAGAAGAAGTGCTCGAATGACACTACGGCCACCCTTTACTAGGTGATGGTCATGGTGCCACATGGTTTTATAGAGAATATATATATATTTTTTATGGTAGTGATAGAGAGATTGACATCGACACAACCTATTGTGGACTCCTGTATAGGAATTTAAAACCCTAATTAGCCTCTCCAACCACAACCTAACTCAGCTGGTGTTGGGTTGGTTATGACATAGTAATAATAAAAAAATCATTATCTCATAAATAGACAATCTATATCTCTTATTGGTCCACTTCAGCCCCCCTTTCCTTTTTCTACCTCATACTTTATCTTTTCTCAACATTCCTTGCCTTTTTTTTTTTTCTTTTATTACTTAAAATGTAGCCATGCCATTATATTGGCTGTCGGTACGTTTGTCCACCTATCCCTGTATCTTCACCCATTTTGCCTTTGTTTGCAAATACATATATATATGAAATGTCTGGTGATGTCACAGATTATTTGAACCATTTTCACATCAAACATCAATTTTGACATTGTGTAACAGTGTAATAATAAAATGGACGAAGTGTCATGTGAGATCCCATTGCTAGGGATGCAAATGAGCCGGATTCGATGCGGATATACTAATATCCGAATTTGGTTCATTTATGATCGGATATTTTTTAAACGAACGGATATTTAATCGAGCCGAATACATATCTGTTCATATTCGTATCCGTTAAGTTAGTCGAATATCGGATACGAATATGGATATATCCGATTAAACAAATTCATTAAGTTAGGTTAACATATTTGTATATGTTAGGTTAGGATTAATGTTAAAAGTGATGCATCATAACCTATGATAGTGTTTAAAAAATAAAATAACTTACAATATTATATAATATGACAATTAATTTAAATGAGTCATTAGGAGTTCACAAACTAAATTGACAAAACCAATTACACAAGTTGGGCTAATTAAACATATTAGGGAGACTAAGAAGTTGGCATTGCATGAGTCCAAGTTTTGATGTTTTTAAATCCCTCTTTTTGGGGGAATAAAAAAGAACCAACGTGTTGACTATAGAGGATTCCCTGGTCCCCTCCACAACTCTCTACAGTTTTTCAGTCTGCATTTCCTGCGGAATTTCTGACAAGTTAATGATTTTCTGCAGTCAGTGGGTCCTCCTTTGTTCAATGATGAGATGCTCAAAGCCAATGCTTACAAAAATAGACGGTAATCAAAATTATTTCATCAAATTGGTCTAACCAATTGGGCCAGGATAACAGAACATGAATTGATTTTATTGTGAATAAATAATAAAGGAAAAACGGAAAAATGTGCTCGCGTGGTGCATACTCTAATGAAAACCAAGGTGTCCAACAAATGTGGTTCATAAAAAGCATCACGTTAATTACAATGCATTCATGAAAAATAACCTAAATGGGGGGTAATTGTGTCATTCTAATGTCATTGAGAACCAGGGTTGGTTGGATGGGTGGTCGAACCATCAGTCTGAGAAAAACTGTTGGTTACCAAAAAGTGATCAATTTGAATTTGATTGATATTATTTAAATATCTGGTTAGAGCTGTTGTCTGGTTGGTTTTTAATAGGGGTGGCAATGTTTGACATGACCCGCGAATCCGACATGACCCAACGTGAAAAATAAGCGGGTTAGGGTTGACCCTAAACGTGTTTCGGCTCAAAACAGGTCAACCCGTTTTGACACAATTAATAAATTGATCAGGTCAGGGT
>JAOXJP010000093.1:0-18412 GCA_025762735.1 Platanus orientalis
AAAAGGACTAAGATCCACCACTCACGATCAATTGGGGATAATATTTTCATCCATCATTCCTAGCAAAAATGAAGGAAAAAAAATTAATATAAATAAAATCATATTATAAGTATAAACCAACTAATCAAATTTGATACTTGCGATTTGAGGTGTGTCTAACCAATCTTGCACACATATCAATGCCTCTACAGTCTCAGGTGCCAAGCAATTGCGGGTTTGATTAAGTACTTGCCCTTCGGTACTAAATGCAAACTCGGATGCAACTGTAGACACAAGAATGAATAAAAGGTCATGGACCATTTTCACAAGAGTGGAATACTTGGGAGTGAATTTCCACCACTTTAAAACATTCAATTCCATATCTTTAATTATTGGCTCTTCCAAATGCATATCCAATTTTGATTTTTGAGTAAATGTAGAACATATGTGGTGTGAAGCTTTATACCAACTTAGGTATGATGGAGTTATATCTTCTTCTACAACCATGTGTGATGTATCATAACCGCAGTCCACAAAACCCATAGAAGACAACACAGGAGAATCAACTATATACTCAGAGTAAAGGTCATAAATAGCCGTATAGACTCCCTTAATCATCACATCAGCATCCCATCCATAGATTTCATGATAATAATAATTTATAAGCACCATCTTGTATCAAGGATCAAAAACTGATGTCACTCCTAATGCCAAATTGCATTCATCCCAATACTTTTTAAACTTTGCCAACATTCGTTCTTACATTGACTGTACATAATGATGTTGATTATCTTTCCATGAAAGCAACTTAACATATATAGTACACACATCAAGAAAAAAGGTATTTGCAGTCGGATATTTTGTCCCTTAATTTTTTTTTTTGTAGTTTCATGAAACAATTTTAAACATTTGCAAATAACATCTTCAATTGTCCACTCTTCATTTGATGGATTACTCTCGTAATCTTTATCCATTTGCACTAAACGACAAAATGCTTCTTTCAACAGAAGTGCATTCTCAAGCATAAGGTACGTAGAGTTCCATCTTGTTGGTATATCATGAGCTACATCTTTCAATGATTGCAACCAGATGTGAACTTTGGCATTTTGAAACCTTGCACTTCTTTTTGGTGTTAGCTTCACATATTTCACACTCTCCCTAATCTTGCTTAACAAAGAACTTACCTCATGTATACCGTCTTGCACAATAAGATTAAGAATATGTGCACTACAACGTACATGTAACAACTCACCACCCAATGCAAGATATCCTCTATTACATAGTGTATTCTTCAATTCTCTGATCATTGTATCATTGGTTGATGCATTATCTACCGTAATAGAACATATCTTCTTATCAAAATTCCATCCTATCAAAAGATCCATAACAACTTGACTAAGTGAGAACGCATCATGAGAACCCTCAACTGCTTTGAACCCAATAAAGTTTTTATTCAACTCCCATTGATCATTAATGTAATGGCAAGTCAAACAACAATACCCCATGTTCTGTGACTCTGTTGTCCACATGTCTGTAGTGAGGCTAACACGACAAGAAAGAGTATAAAAGTACTTAAACAACTTCTCATTTTCTTCACTAAACACTTTCATCACATTAGACTTCACCGTGTTTCGTGTCACAAATTTAAACATGGGCTGAAGACTATGAACAAATTGTTGAAAATATTCATATTCCACCACACTAAATGGAAATTCATGTTTAATCACCATTTTTGCCAACTCTAAACGGCTTGTATTCTGATTAAATTTGAAGTTCTTAAGTGTAAAACCCCCAATTCCAACTGCACCCTTTAATACTTGCAATATTTGTTGTCCTTTTGTTACTGGCTTATATCTTTGTGAATGATTTTTCAAATGACTAGTTCCACTAGCACTACTCTCATTAAATTTGTGCTTGCAATAATTACAAATGGCAACTACCGACTTGTCTGGATTTACAATCTTTTCAAAATCAAGCCACACCGCTGATTTATATTTTCATTTTGAAACAGTCAAATTAAGATTTTCACTCTCTCCTTCATCCTCATCAACATATTCAACATGGATTGAATTTTCATCATATGCATTGGAAGAGGGTATGGGAGTGGAAGTAGGAGTGGGTGTAGCGGTATGTTCAATTGACATTTTGATAAGCACCCTACATGATAACAAGATAAGTCATCCATATTACCATCGCAATTTACATGGATACCAAGCAATATGCACACACACACACACACACATAGGAGCCCCATACTTCTCCACAAAAGGAGTCTACAATCAAGTGTCTCCCACAAGCCAATTCAATTCTTTCCAATGTTTTTATTTCAATTGCTTGTGATTGATCATAAATGACCTTTCTCCACAGTCCACACCTGCAAGAGAAGACAAAATAAGTTACTTTGGGGGCACTAACAGCAGAAGTTGATTACGTTGAACCAACAAAAGAAGAAAGAGAAATATTTATCTCCCTCAGCCTCTATGTATAGAGAACAAAACCATCACAACATAAAGATCGAACTGTACTCTTTGTTAGAGACAGGAAAAAAGTTTTATGTTGACAAGTATGATTTCTACTGACTAAGTATATTCTTACTGGAAAAGAAATATGCTTTCCCAAACAAGAAAGTATATTTTACTAACAGTCATACCAGTATATGTTTTGTTTCATGTTACCAAAGAAAAATATGCAAGGTAATTAACTCAAGCAAAGGAATTTTTGGTGGACAAGAAATAAAAAAAAATCAATTGGGTAAGTTACAAAGAAAAAAGGAAAAATAAAAGAGATAAAGGTTTTGGTTTTAATGATTTATACCAATTCAGTTTATCAACACTTGCAAAGCAATCAAAACTTAGGAGTGGACATAATTGCAGACTGAGGAGAAACTAAGCAATAAGGAGGTGTAGTAAGCACAAAATATATAATGGCAACCTCTAAAGGATGATCAGATACAAATGAACTTAGATGCAACAGTTTGATTGCAAATAACAAGATTGGAATGGAAGCAATAAAAAGGGACAAAAAAAAAAAAGAGATAACAGGGGAACATCATCTAAACAAAATATGCTAATAGACATAGAGGTTGCTAAAGCTAAAGCAATACTCCTTGGACTAGAAACTGAGGAAAATTATTAGGGCAAAAAAATCATCATAAAAGGAGATGCATCATAGAGAGAGAGAGACCATCAAAACCTTTTAATGTTGAGAAAACCCAGTAATCGAAGACACAAACAGAGAGAGAGAGAGATCTAGAGAGGTAGAGAGACAGAGAAAGAGAGATTCGAAGAGGGAGAGAGACAAAGAGAGAGGGAGAGAGACAGAGAGCATATCCCCTGACTTAAAGGCTTGAAGGATGGTAAGATTGTACACTTGAACTCCATGAGCCCATGGATAACATTGCATAAGCAATCACACATTAACATAAGAGCGGCATCAAACTCTCCAATTTTGCAAAGCCCTTGGACAATAGAATGATAGGCAGCTACAATGGGGACCTAAGACATCTCCATAAATCTCATTATAACTTGAGAATGCCTCCCTGAGATCCCCAATATCCACAAAAACATGGAATTGCATTACTGTATGTAGATGAGTCGGGTTTAAGAACTAAACCCTTCATCTTATTGAAAAGTAACAATGCTCTGTTGACATCCACAACACGGTGGAGATCCCCTATATAATGAGTAGAGAGATTCGGAGAGGGAGAGAGAGAGATGGAGAGAGAGAAAGGGAAAGAGCCGGAGAGACTGAGAGATTGAGAGAGAGGGAAAGAGAGCTAGAGAGACTAAGGATTGAGAGAGAGACGGAGAGAGAGGGAGAGAGAGCCGGAGAGATAGAGAGACAGAGATAGAGAGAGAGGGAGAGAGGGAGAGAGAGCCAGAGAGATAGAGAGACCAAGGGAGAGGGAGAGAGCAGACATTACCTGGCGACGGCGACTGCGATGGTGAACAACAACAGTGAACAGCGTAGGGCGATAGCATAGGGCTTTGGGACTTGGGAGGGGTTACGACTTGCGATTTACGAAAGGGAAAGTAACTCAATTAGATTTATTTAGGTTTTTATATAAGGGGGGGATGAAAAGTAATCGTTGGATTAAATCATCCAATGGTTACTTTGGTGTTGTACATTAACAATGGGAAAGGGTATGACACACTAATTTCTCTGTCCCCCTGTGTTTCGGATTTTTTTTTGGACGGATTTTTTTCGGAGCGGATGTAGCTATTACCAAATTTGATTCATTTATTATTCGAATATATACTTTTCAAATCAGATATATTTTGAATCGAATATATGTGATTTCAAATTTGCTTTTTTTCTAATCAAATTCAAATCGAATTCCTTGGATTTTGGACGAAAAATTGGATCATTGACAGCACTACAATGATCCTTTTAGCAACACGTAAATCCTTCATGTCAAATTCCTTACTTAACTTTGATTTCAATAAATCAACATCATTCTTATTCTTTGTAGCAATCAATATGTCATCAACATACAACATTAGTAGAATAAAAGAACCATCCTTAAGAACTCTGTAGTAAACATAATTGTCATATTGACTCCTCATGTAGCCAATCCACACCATGAAGGAATTAAAACACTTGTACCACTATCTTGGAGATTGCTTGAACCCATAAAGTGATCTATTCATCTTACAAACAAACTCCTATTTTTCTTACTCTTTTAACCCCTCTAGTTGCTCCATATAAATTTGTTCCTCCAATTCACCATGAAAGAATGCTATATTCACATCCAGTTGCTCTAACTCTAAATAGAGTAAAGCAACCATGGCTATAATCACCCTAATTAAGGTATATTTTACTATTGGAGAAAATATTTCATTGTAATCAATTCCCTCTTCCTATCCATACCCCTTTGCCACTAACGAAGCCTTGAACTTTTTTCTTTCTTTCTCTGATATTGCTTCATTTTTTCTGTACACCCATTTACAATCAATCACCTTTTTACCTTTTGGTCTTTCAACCAATTTCCAAGTGTTGTTCCTGTGTAGTGATTCCATTTCCTCCATCAATGTAGTCATCCAATTTTTATTATCCCTGTAACTAGTAGCATCCTGGAAATAATATGGATCACCACAACCAACACCTAATGCAAATGCTACCATATCTTCAAAATCATACTTGACTAGTGCCTTATGAATTCTTTTATTCCTGTCTGTAGTAAGACCTTGTTGTTGTTCCTACTGTTGTACCTTCCTTCTAGAAGACTCCCCTAGAGAAGGTTCTACCATATGCTCTTCCCTCCTTGGTCATGTTGTGTCCTTTAGCTCCATCTAGACTGAATTTTCATTAGCATGAGAATCCACTAATTGATTTCCTTCATCCCTATTCATTTCAACATAGACTCCTCATCAAACACAACATCTTTGCTAATGACTTTCCTATGTACAACTAGATCCCAAAGTTTGTAGCCTTTTTACTCCTTTTTCATATCCAAGATATACATTTCATTGACTTTAGATCTAATTTAGACCGCTACTGCTCCTGCACATGAACATCGGATGGATAACTAAATATTTTAAAATTAGAATAATCAATTGTTTTACTTGTCCAAACCAGTCCTAGGATTTTGAAGTCAATCATATTTGATGGTGATTTGTTGATAATAAAATATGTCATGTCAACTGCTTCAGTCCAAAAAGTTTTTGGCAAACTTGCTTGCAACTTCATATGTACACCTTGCCTTCTCAAGAAGTATCATGTTCATCCTTTATGCTACACCATTTTGTTGTGGCCCACTTGGTATAGTAGTGTCTTGTAATACCATCATCCTTGCAATACTTGATGAATTCCTTATCCTTATATTTCATCACATTATGTGTCCTTAGATATTTGACTTGTTTTCCTGTTTGTTTTTCAATTTCGGTTTTCCATTACTTAAACTTGATAAAAACTTCATATTTTTGTTTCATAAAATAGATCCATATCTTTCGAGAAAAGTCATCTATATATGTGACAAGATAAACAGCTCCACCTTTAGAAGGTACACTTACGGGTCCCCATACATCAGAATGTATGTACTGCAAATCTTCTTTACATGTATATTGTCATATCTTAAAGTTGACCCTACAATGTTTTTCATACAAACAATACATGCAAAAACTGAGTTTAAATGTTTTTACTCTTGTAAGCAAGTTTTGTTTGTGAATTTCTAACAACCCTTTCTCACACATATAGCCTAACCTCATGTGTCATAGAGTGGTATCATTAGTGTCATAATCAATAGGAGTAGTTATAGTTGCTCCACCTGTAACTATACTTCCTATCAACTTGTTTAAATTTCTTTCATTTTTTTCATTCATGACAACCATAGCGCCCTTAGGGATTTTAAGGACTCCACCCATTGTTGTGAAGGTATATCCATTCGAGTTTAATGCACCCAAGAAAATTAAATTTTTCTTTAAATTCAGGATATGCCTAACTTTCCCAAGTATTCTTATCATGCCATCAGACATTTTAACTTTAATGGTTTTTATTCCAATGGTTTTGCAAGCCACATTATTACCCATTAGAACAGTACCGCCATTATAAGGACTAGAAGTATCAAACCATTCCCTATAAAGACACATGTGATAAGAACAAACGAAATCTAAACTCTACGTTTTAGCAAGATAATTCATACCTGTACTGATCGAGAGAAGATCTCCGTCACTATCTAAACTATCTGTTATCATGCTAACCTGATTTGAAGATTGCTCATTTTTCTTTTCCTCCAAATCTTTTTGGCATTTTCTACAATCCTTTTTCATATGTCATTCCTTTTTGTAATAATAGGATTCGAATTTGCTACTCTTTCCCTTTGATTTCGAGCGTGACCTTTTTTTGTTTTCAGATTATTTGTCTTTACTTCTTCTGCACTGATTGATTGATTCACCCTTAACCACCAACCCTTCTGCTTAAAAACCGTTTTCTGGCTTCTGGAGTGTTTCAATCTCTAATAAAGTTGTTTTTACCTCATCAACCTTGAGAGTGTATTTCCCAACTAATAATGTAGTCACAAGTGTATCAAAGGAACCTAGAAGAGAAGCTAAAAGAAGTATCTTATCCTCCCCTTCAATTTTCTCCTTAATGATTAACAGTTGAGTAATAATTTTATTAAAGACATTGAGATATGATCCAAAATATCAGTTCCTTCATCTATCCGTAATTGATATAGTTTTTTTTCAAGAAAATTTTAGTTTCTGAGTGATTTTAACATATATAATTTTTTTATTTTTTTCCATAATCCTGAAGCAGAAGATTCATTCAAAACATTATATTTACCTCTGATGCGAGATATAAGCAGATGGTGCTCACGGGCTTCATCTCAAGTTCCTCCCAATCACTGTCAGACATGGTTGCCAGTTTCCTTTCCTTGTCGAATAATGCTTTGATTAGCCCTTGTTGCACCATGATTTCTTTAACTGTACTTTGCCATTGGTTAAAGTTATTTTTCCCATCAAAGAGATCCACCTCAAACTTGGCTATCAAAAATCCTTTCCCTGCATTGTACTGAATTCCGATAATCAAGAACTTGTTCTTAATTTTTATCCTCCTTAGCTGAACTTGACTCTCTAATACCACTTGTTGTGTTTCATAGCAAATATTCAAGTACGAATAACAATAAAAAATAAATCAAATCAAATCAAAGCACAAAAAAATAAGAGACACAAAGACTTACGTGGTTCATCGATGTGTCTACGTCAATGGGAGAGGAACAAGCTTCTTCATTATGAGAAAGCAAATCTGTACAAGAATATGTGTATTTCCAAACTCGAAACCCACACTCGATCTCTTGTGCACCCTTTCTCTCTTTCACCCTCTCAAAACCCTGAGAAGAAGAAAACCCAGTAGAATAATGTCTTTCGTGCGGCTCCCTGTTTTTCTCTCCTTAGTTTTCCCTTTCCACTCAACCGTTCTCCACAATTCCATATGAAAGGATTCCTTTTCAAATCAAACTCAAGTCCTAACCATTAGATCTTATGAGATATAACATCTTGGTTGAAATTAAACACAAAACCAACACTTCAAACCTCTATTGATCTGCTCATGATAACACATTGCAAAGCCTGAGGGTTCTTGCCATTTTAAACCACCAACCAGCCCTTGAGAGATGAAGCCCAACAAAATCACTCAAAGTGTGAAACAGGGTTCCAGTTGCTATCAAGACCACTAAGATCACCAACCAATTTAAACTTTGAGTGATAACCATTTTAAACCACCAACCAACCCTTCAAAAAATGTGATAATGACGCTTTCAATGAATAATCAATTTCTGCGACCAACTTCATTTTTATAAATTCAAAATTTTTGCAATTGGATGTTTCACGACTAAAATTTTCTATGACTTCCATATATATGTGATTATGACACTTGTGGCGAATAATAGAAATTCACAAATAGTTTAGCTAATTGTTAATTTTACTTCCCTAAAATCAACACAACATAACTAACCTAAGGAAGACAATTATGGTTGTCCACTTTCACTTTGTAAAGAAATACCAATCAAAATTTCTAAAGAAAATGGTATATCAAAGTGTAAGGTAATATTATTTTCCTATGATAGGATTTCCAAGATAATATATTCTTCTAGCACTCCTCATAGAAAGCATCACAATTATAGATAAAATTGTTAGGTATTTTGTGTATTGTCAGTATCTATTCCAAACTTATAAGTACATGTAGTATAGTTGGTCATTATGTTGGACCTCATATATAATTTGTATATTTATGTAAGTCCAAGACAAGTCTAGTCAGTGTTTCATAAAGACCATAAAAGCTAGGAAGACCATAAGCATCAAAAGGACTCAAGCTACATTAAAGATCATTGAAGTCTTATGCAAAGCAACCTCAAGAAGTTAAGCCATTGCATAAAGGTAAATTGATAAGGGTTTGGTAAGTGGGGGTTTGGGTATGAACCTTAGATGGACCATAGGATGGTTTAGATTGACCCCAACCATGTGAAGTACATCCCATTAAGGGTGGACCAAAGAATGGACCAAATTGGAATTGACTAAGTAAAACAAAAATGTGCTAAAAAGTAAACATGACCTTAAATTTAAAATGACCATAACTTTTGATCCTGAAGTCCACTCGGGGCCCATAAGCATTCAAAATGATTGGCTTGCCGAGCACTTTTTAAAAAGGGAAATTTTGAGTGCTCAGGAAATATGGTCAAGGGCTTGATTTGAGAGCATTTTGAAAAAACATAATTGTGTTTTTTTGAATGCTCGAAGTGTGACGTTTGAGCACTTGAAGTTGGGAGTTTGAGCGCTTGAGGGAAAAGTTTGAGCTCTTGAACTATGCAAAAAAGGAAAATTTTTACAACAACTAGTTTTGAAATGCTTTATTTTTTATCATTGGAAAAGAGCCGTCTAAGGTTTCTAGAATGCTCTTTTTCCACTCTATAAATAGGGGATTGAGCCCCAATGCCTTGAACATCAATGGTGAACAATTCTATAGTTAAAACTCTCTTGAAATTAAGCCTAAGAGTAAGGTCTTGTGTGAAAATCAATCAAATTATATATGAATCTTTGACATTGTGTTGAACCTATAGTTAAACCTTATCAAGGTCTGCAAGTTAGTTTTCCAAATCTCATAGTAAAACCTTTGGAAGCTAAAGTGTGGGTTTTTATAGTCACATTATCCTACAAAAAGGTAACATACATTGAAAGAAATTTTAACACTTCAACTGAAATTAGCAACCTTTGCTGGAGTCATCGAAGGCGGATTCTCACTACACTTGCTAGAGATAAGTGAAACTTAGTCCATTAGAATCACTGGACAGAGCATGCCCATCATAGACACTAAGAGCGTACTTACAAGGGAGTGGATTTTCTGAAACTTGTAAGTGAATTCAGGTTTTGATATTTTTTCCTTTGCTATTTTAGGATAACTATTGAAAGCAAATTATTGGTTGAAGTTGGATGTAGGCCAGAAGTGCTGAACCACTATAAATCTTGTGTGTTGTGGTCTGACTTTTTTATTTACTTTGCATTGTTTATCTTATAAGCAAACTCTGAAGTGAAACTAGTTTCCTTCCTCCTTCTCTATTATAGGCAACTATAAGTAACGACGGAGCCTTGTGGTATATTAGCATTCACTTGTCAATTTACTTTAGTTATTGTTTTATACTAAGAATTAAGTAAATTAAAAGGTATTAATTTGATTTACTAACTAAGTATTATGTTGCATTTAAAGTTATGTTTGAAGTAAATCAAAAGAAGACCAAGTAGCTAAACAAGATAAAAAAATTGATAAGATCCTATTAACCCCCCCTCTAGGATTGTATTTTGGATTTTTTAAAAATAAATGAAAATCTCAATTAAGAAATATCATGGGTTTGGTGCTACATAACCCATGATTTAGGGCCCTCATAACCCATCAAATGACACATGATAAGATGAGACAACTAATTGTTGGATGAAGCCACCCTAAGAGATTAATAGACCATCTTTTATTTATATGTTTGAATGGTTAATAGAAATTTATTATTTCTTTAAAAGGCTCCAACAAAAATACTAATGCATATTTCAAATAGTTAAAAATCATTTTATTATACTAACTTTTGTCATAAACAATATATTAGGTTGGACTCATTGAAACATGAAACATATGGCAAGTTATTGAGGTCCCAAACCCATCTACGGGTCATATGGCCCATACCCAAGATACCCCCGTTTTGTCATACTTTAACAACGAATATTTCACAATTTTACTTTAGAGTTATTTTAATTTAAACATATCTTAAGTTACTAAAATATAAATCTTGGCTTTAAGACAACCCTTAATATCATTTACCAAGAAGAAGAAGAAGAAGAGATGGCCATTTGTAATTGAGTTTGAATCGTCTTTCCCACTCCCTTTGTCTTATTCCTCTGTCTTTATTATTATTATTATTATTATTAGGGAGAAAATATTGAGTTTGTTAATAGTAAATTAACCAACTCTCCCAAAACCTTAACGTGTTAGGAGAGATACAACTTAATATACTTCAACACCCCTCCTCAGAAGGGACACTGTTGTCTCCTGAGAACACACTTGAGGAGCAAGGACTGAGTCCACACATTGCGTATACATGTGCACACCATTATTAGATCCGGGAAAATACTTTCACTAGGGTTCAAACTCGCAACCTAGCCTATCTATGATACGATGTTAAGAGTAAACTAACCAGCTATCCCAAAACCTTAAGGTGTTCGGAGAGACTTAACTTAATTTACTTCCATACTACTCTTAAATTTGTCTATCCCCCCATGTCCCCACACCAAAGGCTGACACATGACTTTTTTTGAATTTGGTGTCTCTTTTTAGATACCTACTTTTTCATTTGAACACTTTTTTATGGTTTTAATCCTATACACCCCTTTCTTAGGTACCTACTTTTCATTTGAAAACCACTTTTATGAGTTTAACCCTATACACCCCACTCTGTGTGTGGGGAAACGGGGGGACAGAATTTGGGTGTAGAAAATTTGCTCCCTAATTATTATTAGGCCATGGAGGCTTCACCCATGAGAAAAATTTGGAGCATGCAAGTTATTCTTCTTCTAATTCTTTTTTCTTCTATCACTTCCTTCTCTTTTAATAAAAGTGACATTGGTTTACAAGAAAAGATAGATATTCCTTAAATTTTGTCTTCCTTATCTTCCAACTATCCATTGATACACTTAAATCCGATCACCTACTACTATCCCAAACTAAATCACAATGAACCTTTTCCTCTCTTTGTAGAAAAGCATATCACATCTTACTTTCTCATGGAGAAAATAATTCACAGTTTTTTTTTTTTTTAATTCTTTTGTGATAAACTAATATTACTATTCTATTATAAGATTTCAAGCATTCAGGTAAAGGATAAAACTATTCCAAATTAAATCACAATGAACCTTTTCCTCTCTTCGTAGAAAAGTAGATCACATCTTACTTTCTCATGGAGAAAATAATGCACAATTTTTTTTTAATTCCTTTGTGATAAACTAATATAACTATTCTATTATAACATTTCAAGCATTCAAGTAAAGGAATTAAATTTGGAGAATTAAGAAGTATTTCATTAGAGGGAGATAAGATATTTGAATTCATTTGAGTAAGTGCACACCTCATGCACCTCTCAATTGAGACATGTGATATTCTGATTGATCAACGTTTTCCTCCACTTCCAAAATGATCATTTCGAAACCCTTCAATGGTAGATTGACTCTTTGAAACTCTTTGCCAATCATTATTCTGCTCTTGATTCAATTCTTACTCTCTGCAAGTTCGTTTCTTGCTTTGCAAATCTTCTTCTTATTAGCTACAAATTTTGATCTCCGCCTTCTAAGTGGTTTTTATATCATCATCTACGTTCTATTTTGGATATAGTGTGCGAAAAAAGTTATTTATGGAAGAAGTTGGTGAGTTGTCTGACTCAGCAAAGGAAGAATATATGTTAAAGGAAGATGGAACTTTTGAACTAGTTGATTAAATGAAAAAGCTTTGGAAGATAGATGCAACGTTGAGGGCTGTATCTAGTAGCAAGATCCTTGATGACTCTAAGTGGCCTTGGTGCCTTATAGGAAAGCTTTTAATAAATTAGAGCTACAACCTTTAATCTTTTACTAATATGATTTGTGGGGTTGGAAGTTGAAGGAAGACCCAAAAATTACAAACCTTGTGAATGGATGATATATGTTTGAGTTCTAACATATCAACGATCTCTTAAAGGTTTTGCAAGGACCTCAGACCTTCATGAAAAATATTATATATTCTCAAAATGGTCCCCAAACATTAGTTTGAATGAAATCTCTTTTTCAGAGGTTGAGATGTGGGTTCAGGCTTATAACCTTCTTATCATGACCCAAATCTGTGGGTCGTGGAGTGGGCCTGAATACAGATCTGTAACATTGGGTGACACGCCCCGAATCCATATCTCATGGTAGAGAGATCCCGTGCTTGGAGTGTGGCACCCCACTTTCCTAATCGCATCACCTTTCATATAAATTAATTAATTTTTTAACCATTTAAGTCCAATTAATCAATCACATCGTAACGGAATAATAATGACAACAAACTAAATCAAATATAACAGAAATATATAAACATCGTGTCTAAAATCTCTAAAGATTCAAAATAAAGGGTCTCAACATGCTCATAACAGTATATACATATTTTCACCCAAATGGGTCCATCCAAAATACTAAAAGGAAATACATTGCTCTCTGCAATGAAAACTAAAACTGAAAGGAATTACATAGGCTAAAGCGCCCAATACCTTAAACTCATTTGCCTCCCAAGTAGCATGAACAATACCTATCCGCTTAGTCCTCATTTGAAAATGGGTGTCAATTGTGGTAAACTTGACAGGCTTAGTGGGAGGGTACAATTTATACAACACAAAAGAAAGTAAGGCAAATACAATAGTAGATAGGATGATCAAAAGTAGAGAGGAGTAAACAAGGTATGTGAACATGTACATCAACAATGATATGCATATATATGTACTATGAATCAAGTATATCCATGCTTCAAAATAGCTAAGGGAGTTCAAACAAACCAAGACGGTTCAAAATAGTGCATGTACTATAAACTATATACTATGTACCATGTGCCATGTGCTACATTTATATAAATGCATGTGAAGCAAGACATACACACTACATGCCATGAATCAAATCCATCCTTGACTGATATCAACAAAAAGTGCCATAAACCCATGAGGAGTTCTTGAGTCTGAAACCAAATCCAAATCTATAGAACCCACATTAGGTCTTCGACAAAGTACTGAAACCACATGTGAATGAACCCACGTTGGGTCTCCGACCAAAATTAAATGTGAAAATGAGTCAACCATGAAGGGTCTCCGACAAATCCAAAACATGTAACCTATATAGGATCTTTGACAACACATCATATGCAAACAACCCATGATGAGTCTCCGATGCCATAAGAGCCAACATCATAAAGGTCTTTGAATGCCATGAAGGCTAACTTCATGAAGGTCTCCGAATGCCATAAAAGCCAACTTCACAAGGGTCTCCAAATGCTATAAAGGTGCTTGCCATATAGGTCAACCCCACATGGTCTCTGAATGTCATAAAGATGCTTGCCAAAGAGGCCAACCCCACATGGGTCTCCTAATGTCATAAAGATCAATATTAGCTAGCAAAAATCCAAAGGGCATCAATGGTATGTCCGTTAAGATTCCCCCAAACAAAGGTTTCTCAATAATTGGGTCTAGTTCTAAAAAAATCCCTTAGGACAGGGGTGTATCCCACATAATTCTCCGAAAATAGGGTAGTCCTCTAAAATTCCTAGAAAAAGGGCTCCAAAACAAATCCACGTGTTCCAAAATGATTTTTCAAATTCATGTTTATGTAAAACAAAATAACTATTACATAAGTATGTTATATATGGAAAATATCCATGTGTCCTATTTTATACAAAATCCAAAACCAACAAGCCAATGGTAATGAACCTAAGGGATTTAAACTGCTCTAAAACCCACATAAAATCTAAATGGAATACTCCATGAAAACATCAAAGTAAAACATGCTCATGCCACCAAAATTTGCAAATAGATGTAAAGGCTAACATAATACAAACATGAGAATCAATATAATTTACATAAACCAATATAGGCTATCATAAATTAGAAGGAATTCATCAAGGAGAACAATCAGCTCATGTAAGGAACCCATAGACATCCAAAGACATGTAAAAATGTAGAAAAATAATCATGTGACATTTTATCAAATATGTAAAGTGCAAGAATTTAGGAATACAAAGGGAAATCAAATGGGTAATCTAAAACACATCACTAAGATCCTTGCAAATCATACAACTCATGTAAATCAAACTCCTATACCTTACCAAATAGATAAGAGATCAACTAATCCATTTAGCAAGCTCCAACATAAAAAAATTAGCTCCATAACTCAAGAAAATCATAGAAACAATGAGGGGTTGCCATCTAACATCTCACATCAAAGAAACCATGATCTAACACAAAAAAACCATCATTCACAAGGAGAATAAAGATAAATCCACTAAAATAAAGCTTATACACAACAAATTTAAGAACCTAAGAAGAAAAAGTGAGCATAAACGAAATATCCACTCACCCAAAACTTCTACTCTTTGTCTTGAAAAGAAATCTCCTTGAACACTACCTTGTCTTTGCTAATCCCTCTTTCCTCTATGAGTGAATAAATCATTCCATGGTTATAAACTATAAACAAAGCAAGAAATAGTAAATAACATATTTCCTAGGCTAGATATAGGTTCTAACAACTTACCAACACTTAGAGAAGATGAATCTCTTATATTTTCTCATAAACCTTTCACTTCTCTGTCACTATTTCTTTTTATGTTCTAAATGATTTAAAAGACACAAATTAGGTCTAAAAGGGATTAGGATTCATTTAAAATGAGATCACACTTGTGTTGTGGTAAAATGAGGTCATGCCATGTATTTTCATGCATATTTATTTTTCTCGTGACTTGAGTCATGTCTTGAGTATGATCGGTCATGGGGTTTGTGATCAATTATGACTGTGATCGATCACGGGGTTTATGATCGGTCACATGCAGGATGAGCAATACTCGAGAGCTGTGACTCTTGTACGTGATTGGTCACACCTAGAAGTGCTGTGATTGGTCGCGAAAAAGTGTGATTGGTCACACTTGGGTCATTTTGATTTTTATGGTTTTTTTTACACACTGGGCCTCCAAATTCCAACTCAAATGGTTCAAAGGTTCTCCAACTCACTATAAACCATTTCTAGGTCACTCGAATGTTGATGATGGTTCTCGTGCTTGAAATTATCAAAGGTTCCAAATTTGACACATGGTGTTAAGTTTGATTTCTCTAAACTTTCCTATTTTAGATATGGGTGTTGCATCTTCCCTCAGCTCCTTATAAAAATTTAGTCATTGAATTTAAATATGTACCTTAGCCATTAAACAAATGTGGATACTTGATCCTCATTTCGTTCTCTCCTTCCCATGTGGCATCTTCTTCTGTATGATTGGGTCATAAGATTTTCATATAAGACACAACCTTGTTTCAAAGTAATTGAACTTTCTAGTCAAGAAGCATTACGGGTTGTTCCTTATACGAAAGATCTTAGAAAATTAGAAGAAGAAAACAAAATAAAAAAAACAACATGATAAAAACATTAGAAGTTAGGCCCAGCAAGCAACATATGCCATTTGCCAGAAAAACTTTATCCAAATAAAGCATGATCAAGGCCGATCGTCCTGCTTTGATACCATGAAAAAATTTAAGAGAAAATGACTCTTATTGATTCATTCAACCGTGATTACAATACCTCTAATAAGAGGTTTAAATAGATTAATACAAGATAAATATGAAAACAATATAAATATGGAAACAATAAAAACTAAATCACATCCATTCTAACCTAATCTAATCATAATCAAATCATTCTTTCCTACGCTGATTCTAATCCAATCAAATCTTAATCTTGCTCATTTTAGCATTATTTTCATAATATATTTTTTCCCTAATACTTATTTTCATAATATTTTATTTCTTTGTTACTATTGCCTGCAGGGGAGGTGGGAGTGTCTACAAGCTAAGCTGGGCTCGTCACATAAGGATTAGGTTCAGGCTTGTCATGAACCTGACGTGCTAAGCTCATGCTCAGCTCTTTAAGATTTTTTATTTTTTTATTTTTAACTCACTCTTTAAGATTAAGATGTGCTGGATCGTCAAAATCAAGTTCACTGCTTCAGGCTTGTCATGATTCCCATTTATTGCTTGCTTCTTTTCCTTTTATTTTTGGTAAAATTTAATTGGTTGCTTTCTTCCCATTTAATTGCTTGCTTCTTTGATTTGTCCTATTTGTGGGATTAATGGGTCCATGATACAACGTTTCACATTTACCGAAAATAAATAAATAAATACAATGTCACACACAATAATTAAGGGAAGGCTAGCGAGATTTATAGATCCTAACTGTAAAATATTAATAGTAATTTTTTGCCCTAATATATGTTCGGATTAAAGGGGCATGAGACTTACCACATAAGGCTTGAAGTTTTAGAGAAAAGAGATTATAGGGATTAAATAGTACGTTGTTATTGTCTCTTTAGTTTAGACGGGACGATAGAAAAATAAAAGGGAGGGAGAATTTAGTGATAGAGAGAAGGTGTGATGCGAAGAGTTTTTATTGAATTAAAAATAAGTAAAAAAACACCCTTATACTTGCCAACAATTGGGTTTGAGGCTAGCAAAGGAGAGAGACCAAAAGGTTAAAAACATGTAAAGGGGAATAAGAGCATAGGATTTAAATTAGGAATACAAGTATTTAATTAAAGTGAGATTTTAGGAGGATCGTCTGCTGGTGAATTAGCAGGAACTTCCTGCTGAGTGTAGGGAAAAGGAGGGAAAAATCCGGAGCGATTTTGACGTCGTGGTTAGGTAAATAATAGGAAAAGAGTTTTTTATTTTTGTTTTTTATTTTTTAAATGGCAGAGAAATCTCATCTCCTCCACTCTAGCGACCTCATCTCTAGTGTATTGGCTTCCACCGCTCCGGCGGTCTCATCTCCGACAGTTTATCAAAGAATCCAACCGAGTTACTACACCAAGAAATGCTCAATGTCCTTACGACCCGGATACAAGTTGACCCGGATACGAGTTGACCCGAATACAAGTTGACGAGGCATTTGGTTAAGGGATTGATTTGGTGAAATGGGTTCATGGGAGCTCCTGCAAGACGAGAGACACCAAAGCAGATATTTGATGTGAGGTTGAACAGCCTCCTTTGCATAGAGAAAGGAGATTCATGCTGCTCTGAAGGTTGCCTTGCTCACACACACGCAAATGGCCCAAAATGAAGCAGGTGGTGGAGATTCTCTAAGAAACAAAGCGAAGCTGATGGTGTTTTATTTGTTTGAGCTTTCCGTATTTTTGAATCCATCGAATCAACAACACTTTAGTAGCTGTGAGGTTTTTGATATTTCTACATATGGAGGTTCAATTACGTGAGCCTATTCGTGGTAGTTAAGACATTGTCATCCATAAAAGTGGAGGATCTTGAAGGTGGAAAGAGCCATTTTAGAAGGTGGTGATGGGAGAATATTTTGGTTGGGCTTGTTAGTCTTTCAGGTCATCTACTTACTTGTACACTTCACAGGGAGTTTGTAAGAGTGGCAGCTTCTAATCTTATTGAGTTGGAAACAAAATTGGACGGCGGTTTCATGTGAGGGGACCTCTAACGAGAAAGGATTTCTTTCAAACATATAAGAATCTTAGTAATTCACTGAAGATGAGATCACTGGAGCGGTGGGAGCCGATGGACGGAAGATCACCGGAGAGGTGGAGGAGATGAAACCATTTCCTCTTTTTTATTCTCTTATAGCCTGTTTGGCAGTCACCTGAAATGTAATCATTTCATTTGAGTTTCTCAAGGCATTTATAGCCATGAGGT
>JAOXJP010000102.1:0-18411 GCA_025762735.1 Platanus orientalis
AGCGGAATGGCGTAACAGGATTCATGTAGCCGACCCCAAATAGTTGGGATAAGGCTGTTTGTTGTTGTTGTTGTATAGTAAAAACAAAATAAAGAAATGATATTCAAATAATGCGATGAAAATATATTTGGTATAGCTTAGTAATGTTGATGTTCACAAATGATATACAATGAATGCATTATGCAAAATAATTGGCATTACTTGTACTGGTCTTGTAAATACGAGTGCTGATATGGGATAGATGGGAGATAATCCTAACCCTTGGCCGTTTGTACCAAGTGGCTAAATCACTAGATATAACGTTGACATTAAGTACAAGGTAGCTTATTGTCATGCTCTAACCCACAGTTCCGATTGGACAGTCCAAGCCGATGTCACAACAAGTAAAGCCACATGTTGCAAAGAAAACAAATCATATCATCTATATAAATCCTACAAATCATGCCAACATAAGAACTATGTATCATGCTGAATGCATGTAATGCAAATGTGCATCAATATTGTCGAAGACCATCTTAATACTTAGGACGGGACAGACACCAAGTGGTTGAATCACCAAACCTAACTTTAGACATTGAACACAAGGTGGCTTATTGCTAGGTTCTAACCCACATAGTTTTTCTTTTCTTTTAAGCTCTTTTAGGGAAGCGCTTAAAAAAAAAAAATCTTTTATGCTCTTTTTAGGGAAGCACACCCATTTTATTCTTAAGATCTTTATGGGAGCGTCCATTTATCAACATACACTATCAAAATACATATATACATCTATGCCATGCGATGCTATGCATTACAAATGTCTCAACTGCTATAAAATAATATGATGCAAATTTGAATGTCTCTTTCTATTAATAATGTATAAACATATCAACTAACATAAGCCTTTCAAGAGAATATATAGGTAAATTGAACATTATTAAGATAAAATCATATAAATAAATAAATATATATATATTTTGCAATGGATAATGAATGACAAGTATTTCAACAACTACGAAACCATACAACAAATTTTATGTGTTCAAGGACCCAATCCCTCTAGCTATGACGTTTGGACGTGGATACCTACTCTACCACCTTAGGTTATTTCTTGGGCTGATCCCTTGACATCACCCTGGGTTATTTCTTGGGCTGATCCCTTGACATCTCCCAAAAATATGTCGTTGCCTTTGGAGTTGTAATTATCGTAAAATTTCCTATTCAGGTCTATAAATCCCTAAACTCTATTTCTATACTTAACGTAGTGTACCATTTTCTACTTCCTAAAACCCTTACTATTCATTCATAACAAAAGAAAAATCATACAATATAGTTTAAAGTTATTTCGAAAAAAAATACAAACTTTATTTTATAAATTTAATCAAGCTCTAACAAGTTTCATGCATTCATTAAAATCCCATGTCAAACAAATCCTATCAAATGCAAAGATACAAACAAATCATTAGATCTACCCATATAGGCATGAGAATATGTTTCAAAATACCACAAAATACACCATCTTTACTATTAACAATAAAAACGAATTAAAACATTATAAAAGAAAAATATTATTTACAAATTGAAAACTCTAACCATAAACTTCAAGAATAGAGGACCACTTAGTTTGATTCTGTACAAGAAACCCTTCACACAATATCAACAAGGCTTATAGTGTTCTTCCTCTTCGTTTTCCCTTCTCTGCCTCTCTAGGTTTTTTTCTTTCTCTTTTTTCTTCTTTTTGTTGGTTTCGATCAATCGAGGTTGAAGCCCCCTTCGTTTTTTTTCTTTCTCTTTCATTCCAAAAATACCCCTGTCAGGTTGGGGTATTACATTCTACTCCCTTAAAAGAATTTCATCCTCGAAATTCCAGATAATTTTTTGATCCAATTTGGTCACATAGAAGAGATACTGTAAAACACAACTACTAATAATTCTTAGTTCCAAACAGTTGATCAGGCTGTTTGCAACCTAGACTATTCTTAGGGTTCTTAGTATCTACATCGTTTTGCAACAACTCATTTGGATCACTTAATGACTACAATTATTTCCTAAGCAGTACTTAAAATTTTTATTAGTGATCAATCTCATGATAGGTATACATATACATGCATGTAGTAGATATTAAACAATTCAATATGTAATTAGGATACTTCAAGTATGAATAATACCTTCATTTGTTTTAGCTATCCCTTCAACACTACCAAAGATGTTATAAATATGACCTTGAATCGTGGGCTTCTTCCCAACACTAGTCTCCTGGCATCGTGGTGTCGGCTTAGGTGGTGCTTCCAATAGCGGGTATTGAGGCTACTGAATTTGTCGAGTCGACTGTGCCTGCTGACCCTATATTGCTTGATAGCCCTGCTGGCCTTACAATGCCTGATGACACGGTTGGCCTGGTCGGTGAAAACAAGTCATGGTAAAGTGTCCATGCCTCTCACAAACAAAACATGTGCCAGTGTCCAAGGGATATGGCTGAGACTCGTGGCTCCTACCACATCTCCGACATATTGCAGAATCCTTTCTACAGTTGTCAATTGGAGGTGGTTGCCTCGAAGACTGAACAACTGCTTTCCCTTTTTGGCTAATTGAATCTGACATTATTTTCTTGCTCTGTAGCTTGTATAAGCTCCTTATACTTGCGCTCTACAATCAGAATGCGGTCCAAGACTCCTGCATAAGCAGTCTCACGTAGCGGAGCAACTCTACTATGGATAGGCGAATTTAGTCTCCATTGGAACTTATCCACTTTCATCTTCTCCTTTGCCACCAAGGATGGAGCAAACCGAGATAGTTCCTCAAACCGAGATGCATATTATCCCACAGTAATCTCTCCTTGCTCAAGGAGTACGAACTCCCTCTGCTTCTTATGTCTCACGATCTCTAGGAAATACTTGTCATTAAATACTTTCTCGAAGGATGACCACTCCATTGGTGGATCTTCAGGTGTTTGCATCTATACCATAGATAAGCTTCTCCCTGTAGCATGTACGCTGCTAGAGAAACCTTTTGCTCTTCCGAGCAAACCAATAATGTAAACCTCTTCTGCATCTCACCCAACCACTTCTCAGTAGTTGACGGGTTTTCTTGCTCCTCAAAAGATGGTGGAGCAAACTTCATGATTCTCTCTGCTAGTTGGTCATGACTATGAGCTACCTAAGCCTACAACTCCTTTATCCTCTGGCTTTGCTCAGCCATCATTTGGTTTTGCTCAACTAATGTGTTAGCCATATTAGTCATGGTTTTCCTCATCTCTTCCAAGCTGTCGCTAGAATTAGATGCGGGTGTCCCTGCTCTTTGTGATCTGGATCTTTGATGTGGGAGCATACCATGTCAAGAAGAAGTTGGAAGACCATGAATGATCTTCCTTGGAGTGTCTGGTAGTGTAGAATTAATTTTCTGTTTTAGGAGGTTTTTGTAATTATTTTAAGTCATAGGGGGTTGAATCTAATGAGACAGGTTTGTTAAGGGGTAGAATAAGATTTTATTTTTAAGGGTATTTTTTGTCTTTTTATAGGCTGCCACCTCAGCCTATAGGACATACAATATGAGCTGTAAGTTATCTCCAATATTCTCTAAAATTTTGGAGGATATTTGAGGGACCCACGATGTCAATTCAACAATCCAATATTCTTCAAGATCGTGGAGAATATTTAGAGATATTTTCTCTAAGATTTTGGAGAATATTTGGAGATATTTTCTCTAAGATCATGGACAATATTTTGTGAGATTGTTTAAGATCTTGTAGGTCCAAAAATATCTTCTTTGTCAAGAAAGTAAAGTCCCTTTAGTTAAGTATTTTAATTTAGTAGGATTCTCTTATTTTTTTAAGAGAAAGTTTAAGAATTAATGTTCTATGTTGTAGGAATTTTATTTTATTTCTTTGTAAACATATTTAAAGACTCACGTACGAATAAATCAGTTGAAGATAAATATATGAAAAGAAAGCACGTGTGTTGAAGTGGGTGTGGTATCCCAAGTTCTCTTGCAACCCCTCTTTTTCTCTCTTCTATCTTATCTTATTTCTTCTTCCCTCTTCTTTCTCCTTGTGTTTTTTGGCTCTTCTATAAACCTAAAAAACAACAAACGTGCATATACCTAAACCTATCTAAATCTACTGAAATTTAGAACAATGGTGTAACATGAACCCAAGAATCACCTTGTTAGAGCGCAAAGAATTTTCTGACGGATGGATAAGGGTATTTTGGTCATTTCACACAACTGCCTAGATTTTCTAGAATTTGAATTTTTTGGCTTTCTTTATTCTTTCAAATTTTGGTGTTTCTAGATGTGGCCTATATTAGATTTGGTATCAGAGCTAGGTATTTTCAACTTGTTCTATCTAGTTGAGTCCCAAGAATAATGAAGGTTAAAACCAAGTTTTCATTTCCATCCAGAAAACTTTTACGGGTTTTAATTATTGATCAAAGTGAAGAGAACTTGATCTCTCCAAGTGTGGTGTAGGAAATTGAATAAGATGAGTGAAATCATGCATATTGTGGATATTATAATAACGAGTATTGCATTGAGTTCCCTATAAAAAGATACGTAGATTGTGCGGCGTGCAAGATTTTATCTGAATGTCATGGAGTGATCTTAGGGAGAACATGGGTTGCGGAATGACGTGCTACTTATAATGTGGAGTCGTGTCTCTTGAAACTTATTAGTTGTAGTCGATGCTATGGTCTTACAATATTACCACAACAACCTAACCCAAAGGAGCCATCAAGTTTGGAAGAATCTATACCAAAGGAGGATTCTTTTTTGAAGAATCTTTCAAAGAACATGAACCAACATCTGAAGTAGTTTCCCAATAAGTGGTGTCACTAAGGACCATGAACCAGTCTCCATTGCTCCTCAAAATGAACTATAAAGTGAAGACAAGGAAGAACATGTGGAAGACATCAAGTTGCAGCCCAAGGAAGTAAGCGTACCTCAAGATGAGCACATGGTGACCACTTTTATGATCCATTCAATGTTGTTGTTCCAACTAATTTAAGACCCTCAAGATGAAGTTTTCATCATTGAATTTGAAGATTCTATTTCAATAAGTTCGTGGTTGAACTTTTTCAAACTCATGAAGTATGATGCAGGAGCATACCATGTCAAGAAGAAGAAGTTGGAAGACCACGGATAGTCTTCCATGGAGTGTCCGGTAGTGTAGAATTAATTTTATGTTTTTAGAGGTTTTTGCAATTCTTTTAAGTCTTAAGGGGTTGAATGTAATAATTATTTCTATGCTTTTTCTTTCTTAGTCTCTTCTTAATGTTCTTTTACTTTCTATAGTACTCTCTTGTTGGAATTTAATGAAATTTTAACTTTAGAACCTTGGAATTTAATGAAATTTTAACTTTAGAATCTTGAAACACACTAGAAATGGTCATAAGTGTCCGATGGACATTTCGGTAATTTTTGGATTTTTTGCCAAAAGTACAAAAATACCCTTCGTGTTTTTTCTTCTTTTTTTCTCATTCTTTTATGTTCTTTCTCATCCTAACATATTTTCTTAAATTTTATTATTTGATTTCTTGGCTATTTGTGAATTTAAACTCAATTCTTGATTTATTTTTCTTTAGCACCTTTATTTTGAATTAATTGAGGCTTTGAGAAATTATTCAACATCAATTTTTGTATCTTCCCCTTTGTATTGCATCAATTTTGGTATCAAAGCCAGGTTCTAACTAATTCTTATCTAGTTGGGTTCTTACGAGTATAAATCGTGGTGGTTTATAATGGATATGTGGTAACTCGAAATCTACTAGAGTAAAATATGGGTGAGATCTCTAAGTGAAGAAAGCTTGAGGAATGAACTTAATCATGTGGAATGATATCTTGATTGTACAAGGCAATATTTTTATTCTGATAATTGGTTGTGCATGATTCTTCAACGACAGCATGATATTTTTCAATCTAGGCTTCAAGAAATTGGAAGGCAGGAAAGGGTTTGTATAGGAGCTCAAGAGATGCTTGATCTGATCAAGGCTATATGGGAAGAATTCAGAGCATAACGAGAATTAAGAATTGAGATTTATTATTCTGTTTCAGCTCAAAAGCCTGAGTCTACAAGCCAGACATGAGACAACAGCCTATAAAAAATCAAAGGTCAGAAAAAAGAAGAGATCAAGGCGAACGAATTTTTGTAAAGATTCCATACTTGGACCTCCTCTTATTACCATGTTGTAGATCATCACCAAAGGCCAGACTTTACCAAAACCCAAGAAGATTCTAAACCAGACTTTACCAAAACCCAAGAAGATTCTAACTCAAGCAAAAGCTTGGAAGCGGATCAATCAAGATCCATCTCTAAGCAACCATCAAATCCAAAAGGCACATGAGAGTCATCATTCTAGGACCTCCACCATATCTACCACCTTTGTTGTGGACTCCATAGATCAAAATCTCGGGATCGGGATTGGGATTGGCCTCGGGCGATCCCGATCCGATCCATGACTGGATTGGCCAATCCACTGTGGATCAGTTAGCAGTTGGATCTCCTTAAAAATTCAAAAAAATCTAAAAAAATTTTAAAACTTGTATTATGAGTTAAAACCTATCTACGTTATTTTTAGTTCAATTTTTTTTAACATGTTTCATGAATAAAAGTCCAAAGAAACAGAAAAGTACCAAAATATAGATACAATCACATATATAATCAACAAAAACATGCATAATTGAAGTGAGAATGTGAGATACCAATATGTCAAATATAAACATGATAAATCTATGAATATTTCAATACTTAAAAGTTAATACTAACCACTAAGCAGAGAATGTGAGAGTGACATTAATGGCGGCTACGTGGGTGCCACCATGAACATTGCGACGGATTAGGTGCAGGATCGGCGTCATGGCCATGGGATGTGGATCGGGAGTCTCGGTCTTGGGACTGATCATACTGATATTGCTGTTGCCCTTGCTCAACCTCATATGCTGCATGCCTCCGCTGTTGACTCAAAGCTTGATACTGATCCAAGTTGAAGTCAAATATGAGATCTCCAACTGAGTTCATTTCTTGATGAGGAATTTCATATATACATGGTGGAATCTGTTGAAATGTAAAATGAGGCTGAATCAGCTGATCATAAGGTACGGGTTGGGGCATAAGGTATGAGTCTGATTGAGTATGACTCCGAGTTTGTGTATCAGTGTCATGTGAAGAACTCCCACCACCATGTTGATGTCGCTTGCGTGATCCTATATGATGCTATGAGCTTAAGACTTCACTCTCAGAAAATCTAAACATGGGCACCAAATTAGAAGCAGATGATGCTTCATTAGTCAACATTTGTTGCCCATGGTCGTATGATCCAAAGTACTTGTCAAATATCCCATACCCAGAGGCAGAGTAGAATCCATGACCATACCCTTTATACCGAGTATACTTTGGCTGCCCATCATAATGTTGGGTATGTGTAGGTGCCTTAGACTTGCCTTTGTCTTTACTAGCAATAGGTATAGGTTGACTATCATGGGATGAATCCTGTGTGGCAATGTACTGATCATCATACCTTGTGAAACCGCAAGGGGTACTACCACTACCTTCACTCGCATCCATGCCAGTGGCACTACTTGCATCATCATCTCCATCATCATCAGAACCCTGCTCATCACTCTCAGTCTCAGTCTCAACAGTAGCTGACATTACCTGAGAGGCGGTGACCTGATTTAAAAAGAAAGTGTGCATCTCATGGTAGCTATTATCCATATCTTGATCTATAGCCTCAGGTGCAGCAGCCGCAACGATGACCGCTTGTTGTAGTTCACCCTTAATCCAATCTGTCCTTTGCCCATCAAGTATTGGGTTCTCATCCTCACGAATCCAACTATCTAATATATCATCAACTGTAAAAACGTGGTTGAGGTCAATAGGATTGTAGAAGTCAATATCTTGTTGCCTATCAAATAAGTTACGAACCTTTAACCGCATATTATAATGCATATATATCAATTTACGAAGGTTCGACATCTTCAATCTATTTCTTTGGTCTTGTGTGAATTAGAGAGAATGTGCTCCAATTTCTCTCACACCCAGAAGAAGATGCTATCTGACTGAAGACTTTGTTGGCGATTTCTTTAAGAGTAGGTGTGCAATCTCCATACAAGTCCCACTATTCATTTGCAATAAGAGTGAATCATGTCAAATTTATATAAAAGTAAACACTTAGTTGTAAAAGATTATATATTTATTGGTATACATACATGGTTGACATTTTTGCATAGCAATCAATGTGAGTTGACTTAAATCCTTCCCTTCTCATAAATTAGTTCATCTGCGGACTCACAGACAATATATCACAAACTAAGAATAAATATAGATATAATTAAAAGACTACTTACCTCTCTCATTGCAACTTCTTGTTTATGCAAATCCCTATGCATTCGTTGAATTACCGCTTTAGTTCCACATCATTCTTCAAACTCATTTCTTTATCAGTATATTGGAACTGTTAGTTCAAGAAGTATGCTGCTAAATAAGATTATATAAAGTTAGTTGACATGTAAACATAAATTTCAAACTATCTACAACAAGCAACTATAAATAATTACACATTACTTGCTGCATGTAGATCGTTGTGGGGTTATCTATTTTACCTAGAGTCGATCTTGATGTACGTTTTATAATTATGTATGGTCTTTATGGACCTCTTTGCCCTATCCATTGCCTTATAGATGTAAGGCATAGTGGGCTTCTTATCCTGGTCAACCAAATTTTAAAACTTTAATAAGAGATTCCATGACCCTACATACTTCATCAACTCTATGCCAAAATGATTTATCCAACACATTTTTGCATACTCCTACAATCGACTGTTTCTTGTCATTAATTTTGACATAGCCTAAAAACTTCTCATCCGTAAAACATCTCTAGAGAGCATGTTTATGTCTCATAAGGCTCTCCAAAGCCACGTGCTCTGTGGCATAGCGGGTGATCCCTGAGCGCAATAAGTCACGGCTCTCTGTGTAGTTGTCCCTTATATGATTTACTGCTTGCACACTGTTATAAATAACACTAGTAATCTTTTTGCTTTTCTCAATAACCTCTTTTATGTGCTTTGAATTTCCAATTTCTTCTAGCATGAGGTCAACACAGTGTGCGACACAAAGGGTCCGATACAAATAGTGCCTCTTCTGCATTAGCATCTCCCCTGTAGCTTTAAATGTTGCATCGTTGTCCGTCACAACCTGGATAACATTTTCTTCACCCACCTCATCCACCACCTTATCCATCAACTTGAATATATATTCTTTTGTTTTTGAATGACCAGTACTATCAACTGATTTGTGAAAAATCATATTCCTATGTGAATACTGAAATTCTATCCTAGAGGGGGGTGAATAGGATTTGTCGTACTCTTTTTAATTAACTTAATTTACTGTGGTTTATTTTACAATCCTTGTTAGTTAATTTTGCATTATATTGATTCAAGTCTCTATTATCAATTTTGTCAATTTACTCTTAATTGGTAATGCACATAATAAACATAATTGCATCAATCACATGAGCACATAATAGAGCAAATGTACACAACCACAACACAGAAGTTTATAGTGGTTCTGCACTAAGGCTTACGTCTACTCTTAAAGCTCAATCTAGAGCTTTCCGTAATTTTATTTAGATTAAAATATAGAAAATCTAGGTAAAATTCACACAAAACCCTATTTACTTGCTATGCGAGCTAAACCTACACTCTATGTCTCCGAAGAGTGCAATACTCCTTCCGGTGTCTCCGACGGATGGGATTCAAACAATGAAATATTGAATAAGTACAAGTTTACCTCATGTAGGTTGATATCTCAATTTGTACTAAGTGTGGATGCTCCTTTTAGCCAGTTGATTAACCTTTTCTTCCAGAGTTTGAAACGCAGCAAAGAATAAGCTTTTAGGCCTTGTAAATCATTAGTTTCCTTGCAACGGATAGCTAATAAACTTCTCGTCTTTTGTTATATGATGTAGTATGCTCAGAGAGATAGATCATTCAAATATTTTCAATAGCACAAGCTCAGATACACAGTAAGCACACAGACTTCCCAGCTTTCATACTAGCCATTTTCTCATATAAGATTCTTTCTCTTTCGTTTATTGCTCTCTCTTCTTCTTTTAAAACCTAGGGTATTATCACCCTTTTATAGAGCTAAGTCTAATCTCAGTCCATAGGATTAGAGCTCTTTCAAACGGACAAGTCCTGAGAAAAGTTGGATTGAAATCTCAAAAATATAAACCAATTTTTGTGAAACCCGTGGCTGTGATCGATCACACTTTTTCTGTGATCGATCAGGGAAGTGTGATCGATCAGGCCTTGAGATCACAACTCTTGGGAATTTTATTTTTGCCTGAAATCAAACTTGTGATCGATCATGAGATCTATGATCGATCAACCATGATCGATCAGGGACTGCTATTTTTTTGCACTTTGTCCTGTTCCATCTTTTTGGTTTTGAGCTTTTTTTCTTTAACATTTGGAGACAGCTACAAATGCATTTTGACCCCTTTTAGCACCTCACACTTAATCTTAGGTTTATTCTTAGTGGCTTTAGTGCATTGTGCTAAGTATGGATATTTTCTTAGGTTAGTGCATGTCATGAGCATCTTTGAGCCTTCTTTTTGTCTGTCTTCAGCTTTAGCTTTTTTACATTGAGTCTTCAACCTGGATCTTGAATTTGATCTTCATCTTTGGTACTTGTCTTGATCATGTAGGTCTTTAGTTCATCTTTGCCTTCTTTCTTCCGAGCTTGGAGCACTATCTTGGACTTGACACTTACTTTACAACTCAGCTATTTTGACATGGGATTGACAACACATATACCTAACATTCTCCCCCTTTGTCAATTACATGGAAAAACCTTTTACATAAATGTTTAAGTTTTACAAGACAAGACCACTCATACCGACTCATGTAAATAGCTAAAAACTGAGCTGTCCATTAGCACTGTTCTTATTTCACTTTGAACACCTGCACACATCTATATACACATGCATTCTTCAAGTATAGTGAGTTCTAATAAAGGTAATTATAAAAATGCATGATGTGTGAATATGTGAATGTGAAATTGATCGTTTGTTAATTATGCTCAATGCAACCCCTCAACCACAATACTCATCATTAACCCCTATAGGGTATCTACATAGGTCCATATAGGCTCCCCCTTTATGTTGTCTCTCCCCCTATATATGGTATAAGTATATGATTATTTCTCCCCCTTTTTGTCATGCAATTGCGAAGTGTAACCGTAAGAGATAGCAAAGGATAACAAGTAATTAAAAGGCTAAATTGCATTGATCACATAAAAAATCCATAAAAAGATACAATGCAGTCAACAAAATTTGAGATCCAAAGTCTCAAAGTATAAGAGTAATTGTGCCAAAGAAAACATAAAAAAAATATAAACTGGTCCATATAAACATAATATCAACCATCAGACTCTTTTTTGCAACATCTCCTTCCTCAGAGTCTTCTCCTCCATCCTCATCTTCATCATCCTCATCATCCTCATCTCCATCGGCTACACCACCATCATCCTCATCCTCATCACCATCCAGAGGTGCCTCATCAGTAGCCTCCTCCTCAGAATCATCCTTACTAAGGAAAAGTAAAGTAAGTGGGTCCTCAGGTGTGACCATGGATAGGCAAGTTGCAATGGCCTTCTAGTTCATGCAAAGAGCCCTCTAATTCTTTAGGCTTTTCCTAACCTTGATGAGGATATTCTGTAGCAGATCCATCATCCTCTTATTGGTAGTGGCAGAGGCAGAGTGGGTAGGATGAGCATGGAAAGCAGAGCCAGACGACTGTTCACTAGTCGTATCTAAGATATGCATCCTCTGCAATGTGCTGAGGCCAAGAGCAGAAATCCGATGAGAACGAACACTCAACTACAATGGCACCTTCTGTGCCTTGAGGATCTGGGATAAAAGGACTGGAAATGGTAGACTACCAGTAGAGTGAATAGTAGTAGATGCCCTAAAAAAGACATAGCATAAAATGTAGGGAAGATCAATACACTTTCCCTCCAGAATAGAGTCAATCAAATATGCCATGTGAAAAGTAAGGCCACTCTTATGTGTAGTGAAAAGTAGGATGTATGTAAAAATACGAAAAAGAAACTAGACTATAGGTCTACAATCATTCTTAGGAAGCTTTGTAGTCCATCTAACTGTCGTCCCACATAAGCTGTGAGTCATCACTGCCTTGTCCTCTTTGAACATGTGCCGAGGTGAAAAAAGAATCGGGTCGACAACCCTTGGAATTTCCATGAATGTTGAGATGAAATCCGGATTTTTCAAGATCAGGATTTTATAGACTGATGAGTAAAATGAATAGGTCCTAAAATTCTCATCAAAGATATTGGAAGAGAATATTCTTACTGCCTCATCATGGATGGGTCCCTTGATTGACATTACAGGCATCTATCCTCATATATTGATGTGCTCATAAAGTTGCACAGTGCGTAAAGCATCCAAAGCTACTAGCCTCTTGATCAATAAACCCCTTGTAGAGAAGGTGGTTTCATATCATGCTTGACTTAACTCATTCAGAATAGAGAAAAAGATCCTCCCTTTGGCTTTTTGGATCACTTTAGAGGCGGAGTACGAGAATTAGTTGGTTCCTTCCCTTTGGAACCTCTTCATTGAGAGCTCGAGGAATCCTTGTTTGCCCTCTTCTTCCCCACAGTCTTGTAGAGAGCCATTTTGAAGGATTGGAGGAAAAGTGTATGGAGGCTTGGGTTAGGGTTTCTAAGAGATGAGATAGGTTTAGGGTTCTAATAGAATGAGAAATAACCCAATTTTTGGGTTTTTACAGCTCACTAAACCAAGCTCTCACGATTCCTAAAAATTTAGTTTTCATGACCCTAATCGATCATAGTCTTTTTGTGATCGATCACACCTAATCTATTAGAGATCAAATTCCTTGCTTCTTTGTAGGAGCCCTCCCCCTCTGTTGTTTGCCTCTTTAGCCACCTCACTCAATTTGCCCATTTTTCGATTATTTTATAGGGTATATAACCTAATGGCACTTCAAAGGTATTTGAACCGATGAGAGTCAAGAGGTTTTGTAAAGATGTCCACAAGCTTATCCTTAGTTTTTATATAGGACAATACTACATTCTTTTCTTCTACCAATTTCCTAATGGAGTAGAGTTGAATATCTATGTTCTTGGTTCTTGAGTGTTGAACCAGATTCTTTAATATGTTGATTGCACTTTGATTATCCATGCATAGGCTCATTGTACCTTACACCATTCCATAGTCTTTGAGCATTTGCTTCATTCAAAGGAGTTGAGTACATGCACTTCTAGCTACAATGTATTCAGCTTTAGTAGTTGACTATGAAATTGAATTTTTTTCTTGCTATGCAAAGACACAAGACTATTTTCAACGTAAAAACATCCTCCACTAGTGCTTTTTCAATCCTCTACATCACCAGCCCAATCCGCATCTAAATGCCCGACAATCTCAGCTGTGGTATCATATGAGTACCAAAGGTCAAAATTTGATGTCTCATGGACATATCGGATAATCCTCTTAGACGCCTTAAGATACGACTCTTTTGGTGCTGCTTGATATTTGGTACATGCACTAACACTAAATGAGTGTATGGTCTACTGGCTGTAAGATGGAGCAAAGCTACCTATTATGCTCCTATAATAGGTGAGGTCAATATCTACTCCCTCTGAATCTTTAGTGATCTTGTCACTAGTGTTGATTGGAGTTTCAGTTGGTTTGGACTCTTGTAATTCAAATTTGGATACAAGATCCTTGGCAAACTTTGTTTAGCTCAGAAAGATACCTTGAGGAGTTTGTTTGACTTGTAATCTTAAGAAGAACTTTAGTTCTCTTTCTATACTCATCTCAAATTTAAACTTCATTGTTTATGCAAAACCATGTTTCATTTCCACATAAGTTGAGCCAAGAATGATGTCGTCTACATAGATCTGCACCATGAGTATGTTGCTATCTTTTCTCTTGATGAAGAGTGTCTTATCTACACTCCCCCTATCAAAGTGGTTATCAAAAATGAATTTTGTGAGTCATTCATACCAAGCTTTAAGAGCTTGTTTGAGACCATAAAGTGCCTTCTTAAGATTGTAAACATAGTTGGGCAATTGGGGATCTTTAAACCCTTCAGATTGTTCTACAAATACTTCTTCGTGAAGTACTTCATTTAGGAAAGCACTCTTAACATCCATTTGGTAGAGTTTCAATTTGAGATAGCATGCAATGGATAATAGGATTCTAATTGATTCAAGTCTAGTCACAAGAGCAAATGTTTCCTTAAAATCTATTCCTTCAATTTGTGCATATCCCTTGGCTACTAATCTAGCCTTATTCCTAGTGATGGTGCCATGCTCGTCAACCTTGTTCTTGAATATCCACTTAGTGCCAATGACATTCTTGCCACTTTGTCTTTTTGTGAGGTACCAAACATAATTTCTCTTGAATTGATTTAGTTCCTCCTGCATTTCATTGAACCAATCCAGATCTTCTAATGACTCTTACTTTCTTAGGTTCAATTTGGGAAGTAAAGCAAAGATGACTAAGTACATTTTCTATTTGTCTTCTAGTCTTTACTCCTTGCCTTAGATCACCAATAATGTCTGTGGGTGATAGCCCATTAGTTAGCCTAGAATTCCTAGGGTGAAATTCTATCTCCCCATCTTCCTTTTCAGATTCAGGGTCTAGTGTAACTAGCTCCCCTTCATTTGAGGTTATCTCTTCTCTTTCAACTTCCTTCATTATATGATCATCAATGACCACATTTATGGATTCTTCAATGGTGAGTCCTATTGTTGAAGACTCTATAGGCTTTACTTCTTGTAGAGTAGCCTAAAATGATTGCTTCATCACTTTTTGAATCAAACTTTTCCAAGTTTTCTCTATCTCTTTGAACATAGCATGTACTTCCAAACACTTTGAAATATTTGACACTTGGCTTCCTGCCATTCCATATTTCATATGGTATTTTGGTGGTGTCCAGTCTTAAAAATACCCAGGTAGAAACATAACATGCTGTATTGATCGCTTCAGCCCAAAATCTTTTGGCAAAGCCTTTATTTGTTAGCATGACATTGGCCATATCATGTAATGTTCTATTCTTTCTCTCTGCCATACCATTTTGCTATGGTGTTTTGGGAGCTGAGAATTCATGTTTGATTCCCATTTCATCACACCACTTTGGGAACTTATGGTTATCAAATTCGCCTCCATGATCACTTCTAATTCTTTTGATGGTGAGCTCTTTTTGAGTTTGCATTTTCTTACACATGAGTATAAACTCATCAAAAGCTTTTGATTTCTCTCTTAAGAAGGCTACCCATGTAAACTTTGAGAAATCATCTACAACCACAATGAAATACCTTTTTCATCCTAAGCTCTCCATCCTAGTTGGTCCAGCTAGGTCCATATGAAGTAGCTCCCAAGGTCTTGAAGTCCCTATTTGAGTTAGCTTTATGTGGAAGGCTTTGGACTATTTTCTCATTTGGCAACCCTTGCAAATGGGGTTACCTACTTTGTTAAGGCTTGGTAGGTGTTTGATTAAGCTCTTCCTGCTAAGTCTTGCTAGGTCCTTGAAGGTTAGGTGACCCAACCTTTAATGCCATAGAGTTGTCTCTTCAAAGTGAGAGATAAGGCATGTTCTAAGGTTGTCTTTGATTGGTTCAATGATATAACAGTTATCACTTGTTCTTAACCCAATTACAAAAGTCTTCCTTCCTTCTTTATCTTTTATTTCTCATTGATCTTTTACGAAATGGACATCATACCCCTTGTCATAAATTTGACTAATGATAATTAAATTGTGTTTAAGTCCTTTTACATATAGGACATCATTCAATTTGGGAATTCCCGAAACCTCTACGGTGCCTTTTCCCATAATTCTTGTAGAGTTTCTATCACCAAATGTTACTCTCCCATCATGTACCTCAGCAAGATGAGTGAATAATGACTTGTCCCCAGTCATATGTTTGGAACAACTATTGTCAAGATACCATCTTGAAGTGTTCTTGGCTCTTAAGGCTGTGTGAATGATAAGACATTTAAGGTCATCCTTTTTCACCCAAACCTTTTTTACTTTAGATTGAGTATGGTTGTACAACCATTTCTTATGTTCAAGGTTTTCATTTTCTACTTTTTGAAAGTAGCTCATTTTTTTAGCTTTCCTATCATTTTGGCTTTTCTTTTGAAACCTTAAAGATTTCAAGTCATTTAACCTCTTTCTACAGTTAACTTTCATGTGTCCTCTAAGTCCACAATAATAACATGTAGGGGATGACTTACTAGAGGTGGAAGCATATGTATTGTAGGACCGGTTCTCTCTCTTTCTCTCCTTGTAGATTGTGTATCTATTTTTGTATGATGTGTTTTGATTGTTCCAATCATAACTTCTTCCATAATTATTGAAGTTTCTTATGGTAGAATTTGATTGATTGTCATAGGACACTCTAGACTTTAATGTTGAACTATGGTGTGTGTCCTTGGTGTTTCCCTTAGAGAATGAAGTTTCACCTCTTTCAAAGTTTCTTTGCCTTTGAAATGAAATTTGTCCTAGGGAATTTTCTGGACCTTTTTCTTTGGAGGAAGGGAAGGTCTTTCCAACATAAGTGTTGGATTGTTGTTGGGTAACTTGAGGTAAGGCATGTGCCTTTTCTTTTGCCTTGACAAATGTATTCTTAGTTGAATAAGTGGTTGATTCATTAGAGTTATATCCTAAACCACTCATGTCACCATGTTCTTTACCCATTGAGATCATTCTCTCAAATTTTTCATTTCCTTGGGCAATTAAACTAAGAAGTTTTTTCTTTTGTTCCTCCAATTCCCTTACTTGTTCACTGAGTCTATATGTTTTACTACACAACTCTACACATCTGTCTCTAAGGTTCACTTTTTCACATTCAAACATATTTGTCTCTTTCTCTAGTTGAAGTATTCTAAGTTTTAGATCATTGTTGACTTCATCCAACCTTTTTTTTTCAGCTTTCCTATTCATTTTTTCTAGATTGGCAAACATCCTAGAGTCCTTGAGTTTAGATTTAAGTTTATTTATTTTTTCCCTCTTTTCACCTTTTTCTCTCATGAGTAATTCACTAGACTCATAGTTGAAATTATTAGAGGATGTGATTTGAAGTTTAGAGATGGAGTGTTCCAGGGAGATTGACTTACTTGCCAATTTTTTATTTTCTTTCTTTAGTTTAATGTTTTCCTTTTCTAATTTGACACACTCCAAGAAGAGTTTGTGAAAGGCCTCTTGAATATCTCTATCATCTACTTCCTCAAACTGGCTCTCACTATCATTTTCTAATTCTATGCTATTTGCGAGTGAGGTCATAGGAGTGCTCCAAGCCATAAAAGTTTTAACTCCTTGAGTCCTATCATCATCACTTGATTGAGACTCACTTTCAAACTCATCTAAGTCATTATCCAATGTTGCAACCATGGTCTTTCTATGGGTTTTGAGTTTTTTCTTGTTGGCATATTCTTTGGTGTAATGGCCCATATCCTTGCATTCATAACAAATAGGCTCATCATTACTGACTTCCTTCTTCCTAGGAAATTGGTTGGTCCTCCTAAATGACATCCTTCTATAGTCCTTAGAATCTCTCCTAAAGAATTTTATGAAGTTCCTAATAACTTTAGCAAATTCCTCATCCAATTCATCCTCGGACTAAGACTGCTCTTAGCCTTAAGAGCAATACCTTTCTTCTTGGTATTTTGCTTGAAGGTCATTTCAAAAGTTTGGTGAAACCCAACTAATTCTTCTATCACTATTGTATCTATGTCTTTGCTCTCTTCTATGGATGTTACTTTAGTTCTAAACCTTTTGGGAAGTGACCTAAGTATCTTTCTTACTATGTCAGTTGGTTCTATGGGTTTCCCTAGTCTGGCTTTGTCATTTACAATATCTTACAATTTGGTGTAGAAGTCAATGAAATATTCATCTTCTTCCATTCTAAGTTCCTCGAACTTTATGGTGAGCATTTGCAATTTGGATTTTTTTACTACACTAGTTCCCTCATGGGTGACTTTTAAAAGTTCCCAAGCATCCTTAGCTGCTATGAGGTTGCAAATGCGCTTAAACTCTGTAGGACTTGCTGTATAGAAAATGGCATTCAATGCCATGTAGTTTGCAAGATGTGCCTTGCGATGGGCTTCCGTCAATTCCGTTTCGGGGTTAGTGGGTTTTGTCCACTTAGTTTGGATAGCCATCCACACAGATAGGTCCATAGATTACAAAAATGTGTTCATTCATATTTTTCAATACGGATAATTTGACCCATTAAAAAATGGTGGTTTTGTGGTAGAGTATGACTCTTCCATGATGGTCCTATTAGACTTCCTCTAGCTGGATAGGATCTTTAACTTGGGTTGTAAAGCCCTATACGAGCAACCATGCTCTGATACCAATTGAAATTCTATCCTAGGGGGGTGAATAAGATATGTCGTAC
>JAOXJP010000113.1:0-18411 GCA_025762735.1 Platanus orientalis
CCATTTCATTCCACATGACATTTATATCTTCTTCTAAATTCCATTTCCCCTCATTTTTCAATTTGTCTCTAAATTTTACTAATTTTTCATTTTTTAGGTTCCACCATCTAATTCTTGTGTAATTAATTTCTCGTTTCTTTCTCATCTTTTAATACGAACATCTAACACCATTAGCCGATGTTGTGTGGTTAGACTCTCCCCTGGAATAACCTTACAATCCTTACATATTGACCTTTCTAACCTCCTAGTAAGAAAAAGTCTGACTTCTATTTGACCCACTTTTGAAAGTAACCAAATGTTCTTTTTCTCTTTATGAAGTATGTGTTTGCTATAGCAAAATCATATGCCATTGCAAATTCTAGGATTGCTTCTCCAACCGAAAAGACAAAATAATTAGTGGACTCCACATGATCATCCATGCTCATTTAATTTCTTCTTCTTCCTCATGGATGCTCCTTCCTCACAACCACAAGAAAACGTTAATTATATCCAATCCAACCATAGAATCCTTAGATCAATAGAAATAAAAAAGTTAAACCCCACCAAAAGTGAGGACGAAATCAGCATGACTTTTCCAATCCACACCCTCAAAAACCTGATGCAGGACAACCTATAAGGCTTATGTTTCTGTGAGTAATGGTCCGAATTTTTGAAGTTTTAATCAGTAAATTCAGTTATAAAAATCACCACATGTATGCGAACTGAAACATGCACTCAGTCACCTAATTCAAGAACCAAACACACACTGCAAGATGCTGTGGATCAGTCTGGTTGACTGATATAAAAACCCTCTCTAGAGTTTTCTGGTTAACAAGAAAGTTTACTGATAAGTAGTGCTTTGAATGCATTGTTGAAGTAGTACAATAAAGGGGTATTTTGTCTTGGTCTTTTATATTTATGTGCTTTTGGTATCTTTGTATTTATACTCTCATATGTGGGTATTTGTGTAAAGTGCTTTATATATATATAAAAATACATCGTATCAGTGAGGATTCCCAACTCTCTATGACTTCTTCTCTACCTCCTTCTCTTCTTCTTTCTTTCTTTTTTCTTTAATCGACAACTTGGTATCAGAGCCATCACAATCAATACCTATAGCCTTTGGGATTATTACTGGCATCACCATCTTCAACAAGTACAGATGCTGATGTCAGCATCCGTTCAACTGATGATAGCACTTGCATCACCAGGCGACAGGTTAGTTCGATGTACAGGTTTTTTTTTTTAAGAGATTATGAATTTTGGGTGTGATTAGTTTTTAAATTAGAGTATGGAATCTATTTTTTAAGGGTTTTTTCTTCAAAAATTGCTAGAAAATCTGGATTCAAGTTTTTTTTTTTGATTGAGATGGCGTTTCTTTTTTTTTTTTTTTTTCTGTGGAGTTTGTCGTTTTTATCATAAGAGGATCGGTTTTTGGTTTCTTGCTAATTGGGTGAATATTGAAGTCGTGGTGATGTTTTTCGTTGGGTATAGTTATTGCCCATGTAGCCAACTCGTGATCTATGCTTTCTATGATTGGAGTGCTGCTGTTTCATTATTCCTTTCATCTCCTACTGTGATTATGGGTTGTTTTATCTATCGTAATGATTGGATGTATAAGTTAGAGAGTATTTGTGGTTCATCTTGTGTTTTGGCCTACTAATTGAGTCATATGGACTGTGGTACATGTTGTAACACCCCACATATAGTGGGAACTTAAAATACGCAACAATATGTATGTGGGTGGTCAAAATAGAGAGGGAAAAATAAGCAAAATAGGGAAGTTTGAACTGATCCAGATAGTGGGACCGATCCAAAACTTGTCTAGACCGGTCTAGGGGCCTTCAGGTCTACAAAAGAAGGGTCACAACCATGGTATCAAATATCTCGAAATATCTTTAATATCTTCCGACATATGTCTATGTCTACTAGGACCGACACGATATATTCCTATACCAACACGAAACATTAAACACATTATAAAAATTCATTTTTTGGTCAACATGATGTACAATGTCAGTGTGTAGAGCGAATATTCTCCTTTCACAATGTAATATTGTCTAATATCGATAATGTGTTGTTATGATAAAAGATTATATGAAAAACGATAAATTTCAAAGAAAGTAAAAAGAGGGAGAAAAAGAAGTTGAAGATAAGCAAGAAGAAAATGAAGAGAATCTATTTGTTCCCTTATGCTTATACAGTTCGATTATAATATTTTTGTCAACCATTATATATGCATATGTATTTTAAAGAATATTAAAATACAAGTGAACTAAAATAAGCTATCATTCCTAATGAATCTATTTGTTTCCTTGTGAATATGTAGTTAGATTAGAATATATTTCTTAAGTTTCCACGATTTTTACAATATTTCTTTACAAAATTTCCGACATTTCCGATAAATGTCTTATTTGGCATAACCGATATTTCCACCGACTTCGACATTTTGAACCTTGTTTATAAGTTTGTCTACCAATTTCTAAAACACTATTAGTTGTTTACCCTATTCAATTAAGCTCTTTTATTTGTTGTTCTGATGGATTTCCAAGTGTAGACCTGAGTTTAAATCATTTGATAACCTTAAACTTCTCTGATCACTTTTATATTTTGTGCGGTTATTCTTCATCCTAATGCCTAATACCCTACAAAATTTCAAGTCAAACAGAAAACCCTAACCTAGGTGTTTCACCTATTTTTATATTTTGTCCAGTAGAAACCTATAACCAGAATTGTTTTATGTTGAGTTAGGCCCATTACCAACAGGAGTTAAAAGCCCATAGGCTAACCTACATCAGAAGCTTTAGTTGAAGATTGTATGCAAATGAAAGATGAGAAGTTCTGTTGGGTTCCTTAAGTTCAGGTGGAATGTAAAAAGTGGATATTTGATTTGGTCTCTTCCCTTCTTCGCCTTGATGATGCTCCCACCTCCCCCTCACGAGAAGATAGTAAGATATGGACAAAGAGGCCAAAAAATAGTTAGATCCTTCTATCTCACCCTTTTTCCAGATACGAATTCAACATTCCTACATAAGTTCATTTAGAGAACCCATGCTCCTTCTAAAGATTGTTTTCTTCATTTGGTTTGCCTACCTGGATAGGATCTTGACTATGGAACACCTGGTTGTTAGGAGAGATTTTCTTCCAAAGAGATGTTTCATATGCTAACACAAAGTAGAGACAACGAATCAACTCCTCATCCATTGCAGTGTAGCAAGTATCAGGTGGTACTACTTTGTTAGGGCTTGGGTGATGCCCTAAAGCCTCTCCAAAGTAGTCAACTCCTGAATCTCAATGCCTTTGAACATGCTGAATAGGAGGGACAGCATCTTTTGAAAACTATCGTTATTTTCCATTTGCTGGGGATTCTGGAATGAACACCATTCCAGAATCTTTAAAGATCTTAGTATTGAGCAAGTCAAGGGAAAGGGTTTTGTTTCATTATCTTTTTGGTATTCTCATGTAAAAGGTTTTGGGGCATTCACTTCAAGGACTTGGTTTTCAATTGAGAGAACATTGTTTCCTCTCCCAATTCTATTACTTTGTAATATTTTCCTCTTAATGAAATTTACCTTATTTATCAAAATTTCTACCAATGAAAAATAGTGATGCAGGAAAGCTGTTGAGCTGTTGAAGTCCTTCGGGTATGACAAGGTAGGCTGGAGTATAGACTTAAAACAGCCCATAAATAATGATTCAAAGAGTTCAATTTGAGGTGATTCCAATCCCGAAAATTCTAGGCAGATATAAGGGTTGATTAAAACTATACCTAGGGATGTTAGAGTGAACTGAAATTTTATAGGTTAATAGGTTTATGGACAAGAAACAAACCCTCAGAATTTCAGGTTAAACAACCAAGTAGAGTATATAAACAAATCAAATACCCAGGTCTGAGTTACAGGTTCCAGCAGCACAGAATTGAGGGAATACTCTGTATCAACTTAGATTGGAATCACAAAACAATACTTAGGAATCCATATAGAAGCCCATGGCAGTATTAATAAGCTTAAAATCGTTCCAGCAGAATGTAATTAACTACAATCTTCAGAGACAGCAGTATCAGGGTAAGATAACTACTAACAGCATTGATTATGATGGAAGATGTAACTTATGTGAAGTTGACAACATGTAGAAATAAGGAAACCTCCTTCAATGAGAAGAAGAACTTCATTGACAGCAATATATCCTAACCCAGCAGCGATAGTTCATGAGTTAGGACTTAGGACTGTAATCCAGCCTCCAATTCGGTAGAAGTCCTAGGTACAGAACCGTACTTATTGATCTCTTTAGATGAAGATCTGAACTCAACAATATTGCAGAAAACAGCAAAAATAATCTCCCCAAGATCTCAGAAATTCCAGCAGCAATAGAATAGAAAAAAATAAAGGAGGTTTTAGGGAGGCCCAACCTCAACCTAGGAGAAGACAACAGAGACCTAGCCTCAACTTTCACACAAGACAAGCTTGAGCACTTAAACAATTCAATCAACTTTTTTCAATTCGTTCAGGATGGAGAGTTTAAATAAGTTACAAGGCGATGATAGTTTACAAACTACCTTAAAGTGAATTAGAAACTACTTCAAAGAAATAAAAACTAACCTATGAACTATTCTTCTAATTCCTAAAACTTGACTCCCAAGACCTTCTAAATCTTAAGACTTGTCCCTTAATAGCAACTATTAATTAACAAAGACATAAAAATTGCTAAAAACATGGGGAAAAAATTCCTCTAAACTTGTAGATCAAACAATACTAAACTTAAAACTTCCCTAAACACATATCAAATAGAACTTTATAATAACACTATTCCCCCACATACTAATATCCTTTTAGTAAATTGGTCATAATTTTCCCAAATCACCTTGGCCTCGCACAATCATGGTCCCGTTTGAAAGCTAACTGAATAATCTTTCAAAAGACACCAAAATCTGCCAAAAAAGGCAAGTTTTGACCTTCGAAAATTTGAATTAAAAGTAAGTTACGGGATTACAATTCAAAAGAAATAAAAACCAAAAAAAAAAAAAAACACACATACACACAAATACAAACAACCAAACATAACTCAAAGTAGACCCCACATCATCATCTAATATCTTCTTATTTCTCATGGTTGCTCCCGCATCAAATATATAACTGTTACATCTTGTTTTTAGCACATCAGATGTTTCCTTCCCCATTACACACAAATTTCAGACGAGCATATTTACATTCTTTTCCATCTCTCTTTTCATGTCATTGTATTCCATACTTTCACCAACTAATGAGACTTTGCAAGTAAGTCTAGTAATGTAAAACAGTAGATATCTACCATAATCTCAACTGCACACTTCTTGACTAATCTCAGCCCAGAATAAGCCAAATTAAGTACACAAAGTGTAAGCAAATATGAAGCATGACATCTCAAAGATTACTTAATCCATCCATCGATGCCACAAGAATTTATCTTCTTCCAAATGAATGATTGTTTAAGCCAGTATTTAAAGTCATTATGAATTACTTAAGGTTGAGATATACATTATATACTGTATTATACTTCATTTTATATCGTTCATACCTAAAATGTAGCACACTACAAGTATATCATAATCAATTAGATTGTACAACAGAGTAAATGTGTCATGTTACCTTTCTAGACCTATCTAAATTGGATTTCTGAGCAACTGATGTCATAAATATTCCCAGAATTCCAGGTATTCTTTTCTTCTTATCAAGGATTGTGACATGGTTTTAAAGCCTGTATTCTATAGGCTTTATATATCCTTGCATACAAGGATCACCCAATTACAGAGCCATAAGTTTCAACATATATCATTGGTCTGATCATTCATGACACTCCCTCATAGTCATCTCTTCTCTAAAAGCCCACCATCATCCTCCATCTATATGCTTCCATTCACCTCACCCTATTTTCAATGTTTCTATACAAGATCAAAAAGAACCTTGACCACCATGTCCTCTTCTTTCTCTTTTTTTCGTCATTTTTCATTTTGACTCAAATTTCATCTCACACTACGGTAGATTTCTTTGACATTATGAATTCTTATGCCTTGGCTTGAAGAATTGAGATTGAATGATCCAAACTCTCCCTAGGGGACATGGACTTGAACATTTCCACTCCCCCTACTGTGTGCAAATAATCATGATGCTACTCGTATTGCCTCAAATCTCATGAAATGAACAAAACATATAAAGGTGGAAAACTGTCATTTCATTTGTAAAAAGCTTACTAAGGAAGCATGTTTCGTAACATTTCATTTGTTTACAAAATCAATCACTCATTCTTATAAATGATTTTTTATAGACAAGTTCAACCCTTGAAAGTCTATGGGAGTTTGAAGGCAGGTGTTGAGTATACATTATAATATGATTATATAGTGTATTTGTAACTCATACTATATCTGTACATATCAAAAAGGGTAGTGTTCAGCATGCAATTCATATGAAATTAAGTTGCACAAAAGACAGATTGACACGCTTAAGAATCTTATTCTGAACCTGCCTATTTAACCACTATCGAGCAATCAATGATAGAAATTTTCCTACAATTCTGTGTCTTCTTCTCTACTGATTAAGGGTTGTGACACATAAAACTAACTAATGCGGACATTGTGGCTGAAGTGGATCCCATGTGATGTGTGGGTGGGACCCACAACATAGCAGCAAAGAGAGATCATGTGGTGCATATTGGAGCAACATTATCTTAGTTTGAGTTAAGAGTTTTATTAGAAATTAATGTTAGACATTATCTTTTATTTCTTTTGAATTTATTTTAGAGTCCTTATGTAATTAGGAGTCTTTTAAGTCAAAATTATAATCCCGTTTTTCTCTTTAGGTCATATTTTGAAGGGTCAAAATTCATCCATTTAGGTTGATTTTGGTGTCATTTGAAAGGTTATTCAGTTCTCTTTCCAATAAGACCAAGATCTTGGGAATCCGATGTGATTTGGGAGAGTTATGACCAAAATACTGGCAGGTATCACTTAAAACCAGGATTTAATTATTTTAGAGAGTTTTACTTATTTAGAAAGTTTAGTTAGAGTGGGATTTAGAAAGATTGGCATGTAAAGTCTATATATATGCTTGTAACCCACAGTTTTATTAATGAATGAATGTTATTTTGAAAACAATAATTGTCTTCTTTGAAGCCTACAGCTGATCAACCTAGGATGAGTTATTTATGTCATGGTGGAGATTTCATGGAACTCTATGTAGGGTTTTCGTAGAGCTGGATCTTGAATGATAGAGTCTTCCATTCCAAGAAACCAAGTAATCTCTTATCTTTCTCTTCAACTTTCTTTAATCTTTCCTATAATACTTGTTGTTCTTAAACTTTATTCTTGGTATCATTCTACATCCACTTTGGTATCATCTCTATTGCCTTGCATCACTAACTGTTTTTTTTTTTTTTTTTTTTTTGATAAATAAAAATTTTATTATCAAAAAAAAGGGAAACAAGAGAGCGGGGATGAGAAATCCCCTAAGAAAGCAAAAGCAAGGAAGGGACACAGCCCAACAACAAAACCACACAAAAAAACTCAAGGAGCACATAACCCAATAATATTTGTCCAATTTTTGACTAAAACCCCTTCCAGAAGACCATCATAGCCCTTGCATCTACGAGCAAGGTTCAAAATGTCGGTGTTGGTGGAAATATCGGTCAGGCCAAAATAAGACATATATTGGAAATGTCAGAAATATCGGAAAGAAATATGGTAAAATCGTGGAAACTTAGGAAGCATATTATAATCTAACTACATATGCACAATGGAACAAATAGATTCATTAGGAATGATAGCTTATTTTAGTACACTTGTATTTTAATATTCTTTGAAAGTACACATGCATACATAATGATTGACAAACATATTATAATCTAATGGTTGACAAGTAGATTTTCTTCATTTTCTTCTGTCTTCTCTTCTCCTTTTACTTTCTTTGGAATTTATCGTTTTTCATATAATTTTTTATATGACCTGGGTTGAAGGTGCTAGAAGGACTAGAGGAAAGCCAAGATTGACCTGAGTTGAAGTAGTAAGGAGGGAAATGGCAGCTTATAATTTAACAACAGATATGGCCCTAAACAGAGCGGAATGGTGAAACAGGATTCGTGTAGCCAACCCCAAATAGTTGGGATAAGGTTGTTTGTTGTTGTTGTTGTCTATAATTTTTTATTATAACAACACAATGCTAACATTAGGCAATAATACACTATGAAAGGGGAATATTCGCTCAACACGTCGACATCGTACATCATATCGACCGAAAAATGAATTTTTATAATGTACTTAATGTTTCGTGTCGGTATAGGAATATGTCGTGTCGGTCCAAGTAGACATGGACATATGTTGGGAGATATATAAGACATTTGATACCATGGACCGGCTAGCCTCCTTCACTTCTCTAATCTGTTCGTCCATGTTTCCCCTATCAATAGCTAAGGGGTGATTTACCATCCCTTAAGAACATATTCGTCAGCCAACAGGTATTCCAAGGAATGGTCTCCAGAGTGGACCACCTGTTACCAAAGGAACAAATTCTCTTTTCCCCCTATTTGGAGCTTCTCCAACACAGTGCTCCAAATTCTTGAAACATGTAACACCTCTTTGATTAAAGGCAGGCAGAATTACCAAATTTTTCATTTCAAAATTCCCTTGTAAAATCTTTTTTCCAACTGATGTCATAGACCAAGACCTTTTTTTTTTTTTTTGGTAAGGGAGACCAAAACCAATGTAAAAAGGTACTAAAGGCAGTGATGCATTACCCATACCTGACCCATTGAAATGACTTTCTTAGAGCCCCATGACTAAAATGTGTCTACGGATTTTGTATCATTCAAATCCAGAGTCCATTGATATAAAATCCTAACACCCAATTGATGGGGCATCATTACATTGTATGGACAAGAAGTACCCCATTTGGAGGCCCAGACCCAAGCTCAAGCCCCACCTCTCAAGGCCTAGCTGAGTGGAGTAGTTTAGTAATTGTTTAGGGACAATTTTTGTAATAAGGCAATTGTACCATGGGTGTCTTAGGAAATGGGGCTAATTTAACGCCAAGGTAATTTAGGTCTTTTAGTAGAGTCAAGAGTCAAAGTAGGGGGTCCACATGGGCTGGTCAACAGTCCCTTTTTTTATTATTATTTTAGGTTCTTTTTGTTTTAGAAATTATTATTGGGAAGGTGTTGCTAAGAGTTAAAGTTTCTATTTTTGGAAACTTCTAATAATTTGTGTATAGGGTCTTTATATTGAAGAATAATGGAACAAAATTTGGTGATTTTGAGACCCAGACTGGGCTTCCTTCTCTCTCCCCTCTTATCTCTTTCCTCATGTCGAGGACTCTTCTAGTCATCTCTTCCCTCTCTTCTTTCATCTCCATCGACCACAGCCCCTCTCCCATCTTTTTCATTCTCTATCACCTATTCACCTTTATATCCCTCCTCTTACTTTTATTTCATTCTTCTGTTCTCCTCAACTCTTGTCTATATTTCCTCTTCTTTTCATTCTCTTCACTACAAAGACTTGAATTGCACACACGATTGGACAGTTTTAATTAGAAGAGTTCAAGAAGGATCTGGACAGCAAGTAAAACCCTACACGATTGGGGTTGATTTGGGCTTGGTTTAGAACAAATTCTACCCTTTTTTCAGAGTTAAAGGGGTAAAAACTTTATTAACAAGAAACCAAAAAAAAGCAAGATGATACAAGAGAGGACAATCACCAAGGAGGTGAGAGGCCACAACCAAAAAAATACAATAGAAGACAAACCCCACAAGCCACCCCATCATTACAACTCCTCACACCAAATTGGAATGCCAATCCCTTTCCTCGAAGTCAGCCCTAATAGAGATCTAGTCAAGTAAAGTTCTATAAATGTATAAGAAAATCTCCCCATTGATCTTTGTCTTGTCCTCAAAGATCCTAGAGTTTCCCTCCTTCCACAGTCCCCAACAAATTGCCCCCAGTAAGACCATATGATTGAAGGTAATCCCTCCAAATCACGGATCTACCAACCAGAAATTAACTAGAAAAAATGGGAAAAAAAAGACCATGAAATACTAAGATGGGAGAGGAAGAAACTCCAAATCCTACCTTCATAATCAGGTATTTCATTTCTTATTTTGGTACTGGTTTATTTTTTTTTTTTTTTTGAGAGAGAGAGAGAGGTAAAGAAATCATCTATTATAAATTTGAAAAGCAAAAGCAAAAAACATACAAGGGTAGGAATCACCGGGAAAGTGATTGCCACCAAATACATAGTAAAATGACCCAAAAGCACTCAGACTTAAGATACCTCATTCCATTAGTATACCATTCCTTCTCATCAAAGGACCCTCCACCCAAAATCCACTCAAAGAGCAAATTATAGAAATACAATCTCAACTCTCCCAAGCTTTGATGTTTATCCTCAAAAAATTCTACAATTTTTCTGCTAACATAATCCCCAATGAATAGCCACCGGTAAAGCATGCCAAATATCCTAATAAAAACTATCAATGCCACACACACCCCACCCTGAAATCTAACCATTGAAGGACATTGGAAAAACCCATGCAGAAATTTATGGTACTGGTTTTATACTCTAGTAATTCAATCTTCTTGCTGAAATTTCTGCCTTATTAGAATTCTGTATTGATCCTATATTCATTGTATCAGAATTACCTGGGTTACTTAAAATCAGAAAATTGCCCCCTCTACTAGCCTTCTTTTCTTCAATACTTTTTAGGGTTTTGTTCTCCTATCAATCCTCTCTCAAAACCCTTAAACCCCATTAAATTCCCCTTTGTTTTCTGCTAATTATTGTTGAGTTTTCACTCAATGTTCTAGGGTTTCCTCTATTAAAGTGTTCTAGTGACTGCTATATATATAATTTGCTAAATCAAATCTCCTCTGAAATTTATGAAATTTTGAACGTAGGACCCTTATATACATCAGAATATACCTTTAAAATTTCAAAAAGTTCTAACACACGATAGGGGTATTTTGATCATTTCATATATTTTGGCCAGAAATTCCAGAATTACCCCTAATTTAAATTTAGTCCTTGAAAAGCTTGTTTTATTTTTTATTTTTGAATAAATAACAACTTTATTAGAAAAAGAGAAGAAAGAAAATAAAGTACAACAACAAATGCCCAAAGGCATCAACCCGGATCATCCAGAATGACCAGCATTACACTAGAAGAAAATAAAAAATTAAGGCCCACTCCCCATTTGGCAATTCTATTCGCAAGAGAATTTTGGGTTCTCAGCGCATGCGCGAGAAAGAAGCTAGAAGAGACAACAATCTCCTAAATCTCATGAATAAAATGAGAATATTTCAAAACCCCCTCGCATAAACCGGAACCCCAGCCAATCACTACCTTCGAGTCACCTTCAACACACACAAGAGAAGCTCCAATCTTTTTAAGTTCCCGAAGACAATGAAGCAAAGCGAGCACCTCCACTTTAGTGGAATCCCCACGGCCAAAGGGGGCAACAATACCATGAAAGATAGTCCCTTGATGGTCCCAAATCACGCATCTAAAGCCACTCAACCCCGGATTGCCCCTCGAGGACCCATCAAAATTCAGTTTGAGAAAGCCTAGATGCGAAGGGATCCAATTAGGAGCGGAACCTCCCTACACAGGTAGTCTAAGAGATATGGAAGTCACCCAATCTTTAACAAACTCAGACAAAGAGAGGCCCTCAAATTCCTTTGCGACAAATAGCCAACCAACAACTTCCCAAATGATATTCGATCACCGCATTGCAACAATTGCTTATGCCTTCAAATATCCTTAGATTTCTTTCCCTCCAAATGCCCAAATAACCACATGGATGAGGCAAGCCCAGAAAGCTTTCACCCTTACCCCTATTCCCCAAACACTTCACTGCCCAAAAAGATCCGTCACCTCATTTGGCAAGACCTAAGAAAGATTAAGCTGCGAAAAGTAGTTCCAAATTGATTTCGCAAAATAACAATAGAGGAACAAATGGTTGACTGTCTCACCGTCCCGCTTGCAAAACACACACCAATTTGAAGAAATTTTCATAAAAGGCTTTCTCCTTTGCAACAAGTCTAGTATTTATGCAATCGAGGGTTGTGGTCCATGCAAAAGCTTCAACCCAAGGAAGAACCAGAGGCTTCCAAATCTTCACAGGAAAGGAAATAGAATGCTGATTTGAATTGATTAGGGACAATAAAAAAGATTTTGAGGAGAATTTCCCAGATGATTCTAAAGTCCAAACTCAAATATCATGTAAAGAACTAGATAGGTAGATATCATTGAGAAGAGACATAAGGCTACCCAATTGGTCCACCTCCCAATTGTAGAGATCATGAGAAAATTGAATAGTCCAAGAATTGCCTTGAGGAGAGGAAAACATAGATTTCGAGACGTTTGTATCTTTATAAATGGAAAGACGGAAAAGTCTCGGAAACATAAGAGAGGCATTGGTCGCCCCACCATAGGTCTTTCCAGAAACGAATAGAATGCCCGCTACCCACCGAGAACCAAACAAATGGAAAGAACAAAGGAAATAATGATATAATATTCTTCCAAGTGAAGGACATTGAAGTAGAGATCTGGGTGTTTGACACCACATTCGTTTGAGTGTCTACCATACTGCTAAGGATAGTGGAATGCCATAATATTGCCACGATCACTAGAAAATTTCCATAGCTACTTTGCCAAGAGCATCATATTCCTTTCCTTAAGACACCTAACACCCAGACCTCTAGCACCTACATACATCATTCCATTTAACCAAGTGATTTTTCATCTCCTTACCCCTTCCCATAGGAAATCTCGCTAACATTTTTCCAACACTCTCACAACTTTTGTAGGCATCTTGAACAAAGGCATGTAGTAAACTAAAATGTTCAACAATGCGGCTTTAATCAAGGTAATCCTCTCACCCAATGAAATTTATGATTTCTTTCAACAAAATAGTTTCTTTTGAACCCTCTCCACCATAGGGTCCTAAAAAGAAATAGATTTGGGATTTCTACCCAAAGGCAAACCAAAATGCTTCAATGGCCACTAATCCATTTTTAGCCCAACAAAGCAACTAAATTCACAAGATCCTCCCCTCCACTCCAATCCCTGTCATACTAGACGTTGTGTAATTCACTTTTAACCCAGAGATGGCTTCACAGATCTGAAGACTATATTTCAAATGCATCACCTAATCACTCAAATTTTGATAAAGCAATAGTATCATCTGCAAACTGCAAGTGAGAAATTGCAAGATCATCTCCCCCCACCCTAAAACCATGAATTAGAGAGAGAGAGAGAGACCGCTTTTGACATCAAAGCACTAAAAGAATCTGCCACTAGAGTGAAAATGAATGGGGAAAGAGGGTTGCCCTGCCTTAAACCACGAGAAGACCCAAAAAATCCTTTTAAAGCACCATTCAACATGATAGAGAAAAAATGATGATCCAAACAACCCATAATCCAATCAATCCATTTACCTCCAAAGCTCTTTTTCCTCAACAACTAACGCAAAAAACCTCAGTCTACTCTGTCGTAAGCCTTTTCCAAATCAATCTTGTACACCAACTTGGAATCTTTCTTCTTTTTCAACTCATCTACACATTCGTTGGCAATAAGGATGTCATCCATAATTTGACGGCTCTTCACAAAAGCACCTTGAGAGCCAAAAGTAACCTTGTCCATGACTTTCCTCAATCTCAATGAAAGGAATTTCGCAATGATATTGTAAAGACTGCCAACCAAGCTAATAGGTCGATAATCCGAGAGTTCCAAACCCCATCGCTTTTTGGGAATAAGGACAAGAAACATTGCATTCACCCCTTTGTTGATAATAAATCAGTCCCAAAATTCTGCAAACACTATTATAAGGTCCTCTTTTAAAATATCACAACATTCTTAGTAGAAGAGCATAGAAAAACCATTTGGACCCAGAGATTTATCTTTGGTCATAAAAAAGATAGCATCCTTAATTTCCTCTTCAGAAAAAAGCTTCTCCAGACCAGTGACCTCAGACTCATGCAGAGAAGACTCAAAAGATTATTGATGAAAGGTCGCTCACGAACATTTCTTGAGTACAAATTAAAGAAAAACCAAATAGCTTCCTCTTTAATGACCTCTGCATCTTCAACCATATTGCCCCCGACTTTTTATATTCTTTCCATTAGCTACCCTATGGAAAAATTTCGTTTTTCCATCACCCTTTTTAATCCACTTACACTTTGCTTTCTGACTCAAGTGGATGTCTTCACACCTAAGGATCACTTCCATGTTTACATGAAGATCCTTTTTTTTTAATTTCCAAATCCAGTAAAAGCAACCCGCCCTCATTCAACTTGTTGTCGAGGACCCGGATATCATCCCAAATTAACTTCTTCTTTTCATGCAACCTTCCAAAAGTATTAATGTTCCACTCAATTAAGTTTTAATTCAAAAATTGAAACTTCTTCATAAATCAAAAGCCTTCTCAATCTCCTTCTTGACGCACTTCCCACCATTTCCTAACACACTCCTTGTAAGAGGGGTGAAGAACCCACATGTTCTCAAAACGAAAAGGAGCAGGGCCAAATTTTGCATTTTCAGTTGACAACATAATAGACCTACGATTGAAGATATTTTTTGGAATCCCTTATTGAGAGAAACGAGAATAAAGCTTTTACCATTTAGTAGATATCAAAAATCTATCCAATTTGCTTAAAGTGGGGTTATCTTGACCATTTATTCATGTAAACTTTGCATTTCTAAGAGGGCAATCACGCAGCAAATAGCTATTAATGAACTCCCCAAAGTCTCTCATGTTCCTCATTATTCGCGACAAATTGTTCTTTTCATGGACAAACCTAAGAAGGCATTTCTAGGCCGCTTCCTTAGTTTATTGATTACATCACTTATGAAGTCGCATCTTAGGCAATCTCTTCCAAGGAGTTCTCTGATACTCCAATGAGCGATCTATACAGGGATTGGTTCTCTTGTATCTTTTACAATGCTTAATAGGTCTTATTGTATAATCATTGCTTAGTGTCTTTTATTTCTTTTTATCTTTTCTTTGTTTTGACCATCTCGGTCATTATCTTTGTTACATTTCCCTTTTCTCTTAATAAAATCATTATTCATCAACAACAACAAAAAAATCACCTCCCACAATCCATGACCCATTCCAAAAACCTCTCACATCATAGAGCTCCTCCCAAAATTGTTGCCTAAATATATTGGATGAAGGCCCATAAAACCGTGTTAACAACCACTCATTTCTCAAAGCAATACAATGAATCTCGCAATACAACAAATCTCACAAAAACAAAGAAATTTCCAATGAATTCATCCTCCTTTTAAGATCTGCGGGGTTTCAAACCACCAAAATGTCACCCATGGTCCCAGATGCAAGACGAGCACACCAAGACAGCTCAAGACCAAAGGAACTTTGGATAAGCTGAGGACAAATGCGTTCCTTCTTGGTTTCTTGAATAATTACCACATTTAGCTTAAATTTATCAATGCATTCTTTAACCCTTCTCCTTTTCTTAACATTTGTCAGCCCTCTTACATTGCAGGACATAATCTTCATTGAGTAACAATATTTTTCCCCTTTCCTGTCTTTTTTTCGTTGCACTATAAGTGCCTTCACTACCATCTTTCATATCCAACCTAAATTGTGTAGCTCTCTTTTCCCCTGTGAACTTCCTTGTTGTTACAATTCTGAGTTGTTGCAGAAACACCGTCCATATATTCCGATAAAATCACACCATTCCCATCCATGTCACATACTTTCATACCCATACACCTTAAAAACACATCAATCCCTTTTACGGAGCTTACATCATTCCTAGACTCCAAACCCATAACCTGATTCCCAATATCCTGCAAAATATGGCATTCCACATCCCTATTGCAATTTTGACCTGCACTAAACCCAGGAGAAAACAAAAGAGAGATAGATTTGGGGCAAAAATTAGAATGTACAAGAGTACTAGAGTTAATAGAGGGGGGAGTTGGAAGAATACCTTGTTCACTATGTATAAGGTTGAGGGAGAGAAGAGAGCCCCTAAAGATGTATTGTTTGAATTTACCCACGTCAGAGCTTTTCCATGAACTAAAAAATCCCTCAACTGCATGTTTGAGGCGTGTACTAAAAACTGGGCCAGAAAAGAATGCATCAATACAGGAGACAAAAGAGAGACAGCATCTGAACCAGAGTCGGCATCATTGTTCAACATTCAAGCCAAAGAAACCTGACTTCCCAAGACCCCCTCCCTCTTCGCATCAGGGGAGCCATCATAATAAACCAGTTGCACCTTTTGACTAGGGGTGAAAAATTCCTGGAGTTCGTCCTGAGCTGCCACAATATCCACCCTCTCATCATTGATCACATATTCCACTTTAGAGGCCCATCTACAAGTTTCAAGTGTATGCTTAGCACCACCTATTCGCAGGTGTCCAAGTCCCAGGAGATTGGATACCGAACTAGAAGAGAACTCGTCTTCAGTTGATATAGAATGAGTTGCCAGAGATGAAGAAGGGTTCACCAAAGATTCGATCATGGATCCTTGAGAGTCATTGTTCCCGGACGAAGCCGACTGAGCCACCAAAAAGGGATAGCAAGGTGAGATCACAGGAGTAGAGTCACAGTCATTCGATGCAATCACCGTCCCACCATAGAAATTTTTGAAAGAAGACGAGGCACTCATTGATCTAGCGAATGAAGACGCCATAGATGAATTCGAGTCTTGAGCGACAAAGAAACACTAGTCCTCCTTACTCCTCTCATAATCGCCAAAAAGAGTTTCATCCATAGCCTGACGATATGAGGTTCTCCCACCAGCCTCCATCTTGTCAAGAACTTTGAGCAATTGGAGATCCGATGATTAATCGCAAGAGCCCTAATAATCAAAGCAAGGGGAGGATTAAAAGGGTTCTAGTTGACATTGGATGAGTTAAGTACTCAGCTCACCCGATTAGGCCCATCCGGGTTGATTCGGTCTTCCAGCGATTCCAATCCATGAACCGCTTCAAGGACCAACGCTTAAAGGTGCCAAGTCCACTTATTCACTGCTTTCCCCTTCTGAATCGTAGCCACTAAACGAGCCACATCCAATGCCCCATTTTCAAATTTTGAATTAGATTCACAAATCGGGCACTCCCTCCACTCTAAACAATCCCCAACCCTAGCGCCACCACAGCCCCACGTTCCAAAGAGGATCCAATGGCCCACTATGTGTAATGATACTGAGCTAGGGGATCCCAAAACAAGGGGCGAGATGAAGCCAACTCATCATCCCTAACTTTCGTCTGCCCCCCTCCCATTCGAGTCCCAGAAGACACCACCCACCGCCTGGAGGGAAAGAACAAGCTTTTCCACTTTGAGTACCAGGTTGAAGTAGCCATTACCTAAGTCAAAACGAATGATCCGATGGATATCACCGATTGTTTTGGCCTCCACCTTCATCCGCACCGTCGAAACTATTTCTTTCCTTTGCGATCTACCATCCATCTCTGTAAGGCCACCATATATATCACTTATCTCCTTGAAGATTTTATTCCTCCATTCAAAAATCAGCAAACCCCAAATCTGGATCCACCAATTTCCTCTAACAGCATGTAACAGAATTGCAATCAAATCCAGTGTCCAACGTTGTAATGTAATCACCCCATTACCAATCCTTAAGTGTACTACAGATATGATTCTCTCTAGCTCTTCTTTGTTGGCGATCACACATAGCGCCTTATTCGTCGGATATCCAGTTGGTAGCATTGCAAATCCTTCCATGTCTCCACCCTTGAAATGATGAGATATCACAACTTCAATAGCTTTCCAAGGAGCCAAAAAAACCCCCACACATCACATACAACGATGTAATTCCACTGTTTCTTATCTGGGGGCCTGACCCAATGAGGAATCAAAGGGTTGCCCACCAAAACCTCTACATGGAATTCCTTTCCAAAGTTTTTGTCTGAACCAATAACACCATCATCTGATTAGGGATTTTCCCAAAATTCGTCCAACCTGAAAACTCATCGACCTTTGGAACAATGACAAATGGATTACGATTGATGCAAGAGCATACCATGTCAGGAAGAAGAAACTAGAGAACCATGGATAGTCCTCTTTGTCAAGTCTAGTAGAGTAGTGTATTTTTTTGTTATTTTCTTATTTTAGAAATGTTAATTAATGGTAGTTTTGTAATAAGGCCAATAGTGTCATAGTTAGTTTTTTTTATCGTGATCCTATTTTTCACTTTGGACCCAATTTTTATCTAGCCAAAACTTGACTTTTTAGCTTGATTTTGGTGTCATTAGATAAGTAATTCAGTTACCTTTCTAACGAGACCAAGATTGCACAAATCCAAGGTGATTTGGAAAAGTTATGAGCAAATTACTAAGAGGTGTCAATAAAAATAAGAATACTGTTTTTTTTTTAGAAAGTCTTAAGTTTTAGTAGTGTTAATTTTTAGGAAAATAAGTT
>JAOXJP010000123.1:0-32790 GCA_025762735.1 Platanus orientalis
CCCCCCCCCCCCCAGATCTTATGACATTTTACTATGTTTAAAATGAACTGCAGTTTGACCATGCAAACTGATGGTCAAAACCCAATAGGAGGTTCAATGACTGGTTTTGTTCTCAAAACTATGATCATAAGTCATAACAACCTATATCTACTCTGATGTTCTATGCTTAATTAAACAGTAGCAAATTCTTTTTTCCCCCTCCTAAAAATCGGCTTGAACAAATGATTGGAACTGTGTTTTTAATGTTTCATTTGGACAATAAGGCAAAAAGGGAAACAGTAAACAGACCAGAGAATGATGGTCAGGCTGATTTTTGGCATTGAAGCCATCCACTCTCATCCCCATCAAATTAAAATACGTTCATTCCAGGAAAGGAAGTCAAGTGAGACCCATCTAATGGTAGTCCTGAACATCTGGATGGGTCTCGTAGCCCCAGACCCAAGACACTCCCAGGGTTGAATATTTTGATCCCCACCACCCAATTACTCTTGTTTAGTTATTTACTTTTTTCTACACGTCTTCTCTCATTTACAGATTCTTATTCTAATTAAGCATGTTCATTAAATATATTGAATTAAAATCCCTGACTCGCCATGCCTCAGCAAATCGACTAACCCCGTCTTGTCTAGAGGGTCAGGCAACTCACAGCCTGAGTCCAGGCATTCCCTGGAATGAAGAACCCTAACTTTCTCTATCGTAGTGCTTAGTTGATTAGCAAAAAAGAGATTTAACTACAAAATATGATGTAGACAAAAGAGGCTGAAGAAAAGGAAAAAAAACCAAGTTACTTAACAATCAGAGATGTCACAAAAGCCAAAACAGCAATCACTATCATGATATTTAAGAAATAGTTTGACTGAAGAGGCCTATCTGGGCTGCCTCCAACAGCTTCATACTCCGCACGAATCTTCTGCTTCATAGCCTCAGACAGCTCACTCTGCAATTCAAATATGCAAATTTATTGAATTTTATTCTGTTCTCCTTCACTTTTGACTTCCAAGTTTTATATGTGAGTTCACATTGGTAATAGCTTCATCTTGTGTTGTTATTAAAAGACACGGCACAACAAAACACGATTCTTGTTTTTTAAGCCTGCAGCAAACCATGAAAAGTAAATAACCGCCAAACATTATGCACGTGTATCCCTATATTCCCTTCAGCAAAGTTTGTCTTGTATAATGCAAGATAATTTTCATAACTAATAAAAGAATAGTAGGATATAAGTTTTCCTTGCTTACAACCTTTTCAGATGAGTATTTGGCCGCCACAAATTTTTCCGGTTCCGGCTTCGTGGGGCCATCATCTATTGGGAAACCCTGAAAAAACAGTTCCTCAAAACAGAGGTTCATTGTGTTTACTGAAGATTCTATTAAGACATCAAATGGAAGCACAAAAATGATTAAAAGAAGAAACAAATCGTTTACACCAGTAGAAAGCGGGGGCTGTTAAAAACATTAGTGCCTCATGGTGGACAAAAAACTCTACATCTGGGCAGATTGAAGATTATGCTAATCTTTTATGAAATGAAATAAGACTATTTTTTAAAGATTAAAGTTCCTAGTCATACAAAATGCAAACATGTATGAGACATTAGAAAAGACAAATATAACAAAAACTTTATCAACTTGAACCCTACAGAACCTCCGACGGTGCCTTACTCATGTCAACTGGTGCTGCATGGGATCAAACATGTGAAGTGAAGCTTTTTCATTTCATATCACTAAAAAAAATATAACATTCTAGATATTGCTGCATATTTGTTCACAAATGCGTGAGGAAAAAGGAGCAAATATTAAAAAGAATACAATAAATTCATAACATAACTTTTGAAGCATATGAGAAAATGCATACACATTATAGATATCATCTAAGTCCATCTTAATGCTATGATGCAATTCAAAGGCTACAATGGGAGGTACCCTGTAACTAGGGCCACAACTTTGGAAAGGATGGCTCACAACTGAATAAACCCAGTCTGAGTTATGATCAAGTAGGACCATGATTTGACTGCATTGGGTTGGGCCCTGGTCAAGTTATGGACCCAAAATTTATTTATTTATTTGATAAGGTGAGTTTGTATTAGATTTTCTTCAAAAAATGGCTGAGCCCAATGCACATATTTACATGGTCAAGCTATGAGCAAAGTGCAAGGAAATATCCAAAACAATACAATGTGTGAATGAGTAATTGGTTGGGATTTTAGTTTGGGTCACCAACTTTCTGAACCCAATACCAGTCCTGGAACACACACACACACATTGTATATATATATATATATTATTGTTTATTTCTGCCTTATTATAATTTTTAGGTAATTAAATTTCAAAATAAATTAATGATACTGTAAAAATTAAATGAAGAGGAAAAAGGTTTAGATAACTTCCTCTTTTGTCCTTGTGATTTCATACCCCCAAATTCATAACACCCCTAGCAGCAACTTTTTCTTCAGAGGGGAGATCCACCACCAAGCAAAAGGCTTAGCTGATTTGGATCAAATAGGGCTCCGATTGAGCTAAGAACTTTTTTACGTGTCTTCTGTCTGTGTGTAAGCTTTGGGGTTAGACAGACCCAGATCTGAACTTCAACCAAAAAAGAAGATATTACATCTGTATATTTTCAAATCTTAGCAGCTATCCAACAATCTGGAGAACTTGCTCTAGGTATCACAAAAAACAACAAAATACCGAAAGCCTGGTTGCAAAGAGTGGACAAAAATTGGCCTGTTTATTGGGCTCCCTCCACAGGTGAATAAACTCAAACTCTTCAAAACATTCGAGTGCCGACTTAATCAAGGCGATTTCCATGCTCTCAAATTACCATAAAGAGGGCTATCTGTTAACAATGAATTAACCAACTCTCCCAAATTAATATACTTCAACACTCCCCCTCGGGAGTAACACTGTTCTTTCTTGGGAACACACACAAGAAGCAAGGCACAAGTCCATACAATGCGTACACATGCGCTACATCTGAGAAAATACTTTCACCAGGATTCGAACTCGCAACCTGGCTTGGTTCTGACATTACGTTAACAGAGAATTAACCAACTCACCCAAAGCCTTAAGGTATTAGGAGAGACAAATTAATATACTTTAACACTATCAATAGCCTCAATGGCAGTAAGAAAACCTAGCTAGTTGTAAGACACTTAACACCTTACCTTAACATAAGCTCCATCCCATATAAGATCGCTTACAACTCAATTCCAGAAATGGACTCCTTAGAACATTTAATAGTACCCCACCAATTTATCACAAATCACAAGCCCAAAACTGCCAAAATTAGGATTAAGGACCCATCTGAATTAATAGCATGACCCAAGTTAATAGGCAGATCACATCTGAATTACTTTTCTCTTTCGGCCTATGCTTGCACTATAAGACCCCAGCTGATAAGAATTTCCCAATTTTGAGGCCCAGATTCAAACTCCAGTGAAAAAATAAAAATAAAAAAATAGAAGCATAAGGCTGTCATTCAGCCTTCAGTAGTAGACTGAGACCAATAGACATCCAACAGCCCCTCAAAAACCACTTGAAAATGATTTTATAATTATAAGCCCATTCTTAACAAGGAAGTTGTTAAACAGCTTTTAGGTTTGCTTTTTCTTTTCTTCTTTTTTTCTTCTTTGATCATTTAACAAGGTCATAGTTTCCTATCAATGTCTTGATTCCTTAAAGTTAATCTTTATATATATATATATATATTGAGAAAGATAAGGAAATATATTGAAAAGGCCCACCAGGAACCAAAAACAATAGCATGAGAAATGCCAAGGGACTACAACAGGAATTACACAACATGAAAAATCCCCTTGTCCCATTCGAACATCCACAACTCAAAAGGGATACAATTCCTAGAAGAGGAAACTAAGAGCCAATCGTGGATCTTAGAAAGTGTAGCATCCAACACCCTCCTAGATTGCCCCTGAATGTCATCAAACAATCTTCTATTACGCTCTTCCCAAACCAACCATGAGAGAGCTGCCAGAATTAAACACCAGATTTTCCAGCCTAACCTACTCCAATCTCTGCCGTGTTGAGAGGGCCAACACTCACACAATCTTCTAAAAGAACCAGGTTGGACCCAAGCCACACCAAATCGATCCAAGAAATAATTCCACAAATGGGATACCCAAGGGCAATGAAGGAAAAGGTGGTCTGATGATTCACCCGCTGATATGCACAAACAACACCAATTGGTAATCCACATCCCTCTGTGAATAAGATTGTCTACAGTTGGAGCCCGATTCCACCATAATCTCCATAGAACGAAAGACACTTTGAGCTGAATCAAGGGTTCCACACACAAATACCAAGAGAAACATCATGGATTTGAGGATAGAGCGCATCATACATAGAAGAGACAGTGAACCCCCTATCCTTATCACAGACCCAAATCAAATCGTCATCCAGCTCCTACGCACCAATCTGGTAATTCTTTAAAGTATCCAACAGCCTACCCATTTCTCCAATCTCCCAGTCATTCAAATTCCTTCTAGGCTTGAGGTCCCAAGAGCAAAAAACTCTCAAACATATCAAAAAGTCTTTCACAGCCCCCAATTTAGAGGTGGCCTACTAGTAATAAGATGGAAAAAGACTTGAGAGGCTCCCTAGAACACCAGACATCCTTCTAGAAGCGGACTCTATTACCCTTGTTCACTTTAAACTTGACGAGCTCAAAATTTTTTTCCTCCACCGACATAATGCCCTTCTATACTCCACAACCCACAAGCCCAACCGGCATCCCGCTGGACCAACCAAGCCTATATTCCCCCTACTTAGCCACAATCAATCGTTGCCAAACTATATTTCTATCAGCCCCAAGCCGCCATAACCACTTGGCGAGCAAAGCAGTATTCATCTTCTTCAAAGAACGAATACCCAAACGCCCTTGGGACATCAGCCTACAAATGTGATTCCAATCCACCCAGTGAATCTTACGTTTGCCATGCTTAGAGCCCTACAAGAAATCACGTTGCAATCTTTCCATTGTCCAGACAATAGATGTAGGAGCCTTGAATAGAGACAAGAAATAAATAGGCATGCTAGCAAACACGCTCTTTAACAAAACTAACTTCCCACCAAATGATAGATAATTCCCTTTCCAGCTCGTCAGTCTGCTATCTAACTTTTCAATCACCGGATTCCAGATCGAGGAAGTTGCCTTCACACCCAGAGGCAAACCAAGGTAAGAAGAAGGGAGGGAAATCACCTCACCCAATGACATCAGCCATTGCCTCAATTCCAGCCACAACTCCAACCGAACTAATCGTTGATTTACTCCAGTTAACTTTCAACCCCGTTGTAGCCTCCACAATCAATCAGATGCATCTAAGATTCTTGAGGTATTTCAAGTCCGCTTTGAGCAAGAACAATGAGTTACCCGCATATTGAATGAAGGAGACACATGAGCTTACAATACTAGCTGAAAAACCTTCAAACAATCCAACAACTTCAGCCTTCACAGCAAGTCTCCTTAACAAGTCAACCACCAAAATAAATAAGTCGGGGGAAAGCGGATCACCCTGTCTCAGACCTCTACTTCCTTTGAAAAAACCTTTAGGAGACCCATTCACTAACAAGGAGAACGAGGGAGAAGAGATACAGATCTTCATCCAATTTCTCCATTTCTACCCAAAACTCATTTTCTCCTGAATCTAATTCAGGTACCTCCAGTTAACATAGTTATAAGCTTTTTCCATATCAACCTTGCAAACAACCCCAGGCCAATCTGCTTTAAACATTGCATCTATAACATCATTAGCCATCAGAGCACAATCTGCAATATGTTTGCTAGGTAAAAATGCATGTTGCATCTCCATCAGAAACGAGCCAATAACCAGCTTAAGCTTTAACGTAAGCGTCTTTCTTCTTAGGAATGAGAGAAATGAAGGTGGCGCTCACACTTCTACACCACTGATCATGAGAGTGAAAAACATCAAACACATCCACAACATCCTTGCCAACGACGTCCCAACATACCTTAAGGAACTTAGTAGGAAAGCCATTAAGGCCCGAAGCTTTGTCGTCTTCCATACTATTAAGGGCATCCCAAATCTCCTTGGAAGAAAAAGGTTTTTCTAACCCAATACTCTGGACAGCATCTCAAGTATCCCACTCCACCCCCTTGAGAATTGGGCAAATGGAAAGAGGATTGTAGTATAAATCAACAAAGTAGTAATCAAGACAATCCTGGATCTTTGCCTGATCATACACCCATTCCCCCTGAATCTTGAGCCTACAAATCTGATTAATTGACCTCCTCTAGTTGGCCATTTTAGGGAAAATTTTCATGTTGAGATCACCCTCCTTTAACCATGTAGCCCTCAACCTTTGCCTCCACAAGATCTCTTCCATCTTCTGCAGAGAATTCTAATCTCATTCAACTTCCCTCATCGCCCCCTTATCCTCCTCATTTAGACCAGAAGCCATCCCTTTACACTTTAGATTCTCGAGTTTGCTAAGGCCTAATAACTTCCGCTTCTCTAACCCTCCAAACTCCTTCCATTTGTCAATGCAATCCTTAAGTAATTTCAATTTCTGCCCAAATCGAAAACTGAGAGTTCCCTCTACTAGAAAACCCTCCCACCAACTCTTAATTTTTTCTTTGAATCCTAGCACTTCAAGCCACATCAACTCAAACTTGAAAGGACGAGGATCCGAACAAGAATCCAAGGGCCTTAAGAGGATTAGGGAGTGATCCAAACCTGCTCTTGGAAGAGCCTCTTGAGAGAAAATCAAATGATCCAACCAGTCGGGGGAGAAAAGGAACCTATCCAACCGGCTGCTCGCTCCATAATTCGACCAAGTGAATGAAGCACCCCTCAATGGCAAGTCTACCAAACCCAACTTCTCGATAAAATCACTGAAGCTCCACATAAGATGAGAGAATCTAGAAGCCCCTAAACGTTCCTATGGGGATCTAACATCATTAAAATCCCCCCCAAAGCACAATGACACATTCTACTTGACACTGAAATTGAGAAGCTCGTCTTTGACCACTACAAAATTTGTCTGATCTGAGGGACCACACAGCCACAAGAAAGCCCAATTAATTTCATCCATTTTATTCTTGCATAAAATAGAAACAAAGTAATCCCCAATACGATTGTCTAGGACATCCACCACATTCCTATCCCAAGCAACCAATATACCGCCTGCAACATTAACTGCTGGTTTATAAATAAAATCAAATAGTCTTTGATCCCACATATCCACCGTCCACCCCTTGCCCAGACAATCAGCTTTACTTTCTTGAATAGTGAATATATTCACCTCCGCACCAAATTTCACAAAGCCCGCTTCTTCTCCACCTACCTCAGACCCCCCCTAATATTCCAAGTACAAATTGTTGGCTTCATCATGGGTAGCATACAGGTTTGAAGTCTTTTTCCCCTTCCTTCTGTTCTTGCCCTTATCTTCCCTCTCATAATTTAAATCCGATTATAAGTTTTTAAGTTCTCGTGGATTTCTCCCACCTTTTTGTCTATCAAAACTACATTTAGATTTTTGAGGACTCCAGCTTCGCCTTCTCTTGATTTCCCAGAAGAAATCTTCAACTCTGTCTTCCAGGCCTAAGAAAGCACACCCCAATCTACGTTTCACCTCTGCAACCTTTTTGATCATCCAGTTAAATTGCCTAGAGGCAGGGGAAAGTATCAATAGAGATTCTTCTTCCGTAATCATCTCATCACTTTCAAAAGCCTCCAATTATGCTCTCCAACTTTGGCCATCATCAACAGAAGCGACAATGGAATAATCTCCCCACTGACGATGTTTGCTCACCTTCGGCCTCATCATCCCCTCCTCATACACCTTGGAACCATTAAAACACTCCATCGCCTGCGGCTATAATGTCCCATCACCCCATGCTCTACCGCAACCCTCCTTAGAGGCAAGGTCTCCCCAGTTGATCGAATCGAATTCGTCTCCAACAACACCTCTGACTCGTCGTCCTCCTCTTATTCAACCAATGGACATTTGGAGTCCATTTAGCTTTTCCCTTTCCAATACATCCCAACGCTTTGAACAAACCAGAGTAAGGAACCCCCTCCTTAATCATGACACCAGGTAAAGCCCTCCCTTTTGCAGTAACCTGATTTGCTTCCCTACCCGATTCATCGACGCTCTGCTTTTTAGCCCTCCATTCCATTTTCTGTGTAAAAACCTTGTGTTCTTTGAAAGTGTTGATGGCTCCCACTTCCCCCTTCTCGCCTTCTAAGGCCTGTACCCTAACGGACCAGCTTCCAAGTTCGAGATTCTTCTCCTCGAGCCTTTAAGGTTTTGGATTGGGCTGGGCCATGAGAAATCTATCATGGACCTCAGGCCCATTACACAAACCCCTAAACTCGAGGCCCACGGGACTTAGGTCTTGGCCAATGGGCTTTAATAGGCCCATTTGACGTAAGGCCCCCAACTTCCCCCCTTCTAGGTACAGTTCGAATGGATGTCCAGCCCAACCGTCCTGGTTCGTCCCTACAATGACCCCGGGATGACCCCTTATCTCCTCTAGGTCGACCACAATTCGACCAAAAATCATCATCCTGCCCTTGGTGTCTCTTCCCTCCCAAATTTTTTTCCACTCCATGACTTCCGTACAGTTCGAATTTTGATATATATATATATATATATATATATGGAAACAGAAGGGAGCAATGAACTTACTTTCCAGATTTAAGTTTTTATTAGCTTCTATATTTATTCCTCTCTAGAAGTCTGACTAGTTTCAAAAATCGAAACAAGTTAGCAGTAGAGAAACAAGTTGAGGGTTCTATTTTCTAGTTCAGTGGTAAAGAGGAAAGTCGCCATCAGCTTGCCAGTATGTGACTGTGCCTCTCCCTTCCTAATATTACAGAGAAAAATAGCTGATTAATTTTTCTTTAATTGTTGTGATTGTTTGCTACTTTCGAGTTAGATTACTCTCATTTGAAGTAGTGCAACTCCATCCCTGAAGCCCTAGGCTGGTGCAACTCCTCTCGGGTCACTGTTGAAGTGGTCAGACTCCACTTCAATATTCCTCTCTTCCATACAGTCCTATTTGACTTACCTGATTGTTATCAACCCATTTACCCTACCATAACCCACTGTGACCAGGTCATGCCACCTTTCCAACTATATCCCACACTGTCAAGCTCCAACAGATTAGTTTCCACTTTCCACCTTAGGAGCTACTACTACAAATCCCATTCTCAGTCCAGACGACAGCTTAATTAGACTCCTAAAATCCGAGCTAAACACCAATAACAAACTATAAGCCCTATCTTTTCCCAAAAAACAGTCCAGTTGATTGCCATATTCAGCCAATTAAACACAGTCAAAATTCAAGATCGATAATTTATCCCTCACAACAGTTACTGTTATAATGTAAAACCGGTAACTATTCTCCCAATAGTTACTGTGACAATACCAATGCGTTGTGCATCCAAAGCCATAGTCGTCCAATACAAGTTTGGTGTAATTATGCTTCTTTACAGATTCAACTGTAAGCATATATGACCAATCCATTTTTTTATGGGCATATGTGACCAACCCATATGATTTTAATATACAGATATACAATTGCATCTATGGATACCAATCAAATTGAAGGGAAAATCATACACGATGGCTATAAGATCAGCCATGCTTTATAGAATAGAATGACAGGAAATTAAGAAACAAAGATCCATGGAATAAGCAGGGCTGAGATGAGGACATCCAGATAAATGAGTAGCAAGAATAAGAAGGATAAGATTAGAAAGGTGACAGATGTTTTCATCACATGCAACAAAGAGAAATCATACAATAGTGGGAATGAGTTATTTGGTGCAAGTTAAGGCTCTACAAAGACAAGGAAAAGACAAATAGGATGTTAGTGGAGGTAAGGATAAGAGTTGACCATTTATGCTTGAATGAAATACGTGGTCCTTGATGGAGTGGATCATATAGCTAAACCATATATTTAGGATAAGGTATCCAAAGCAAACCTCCAAACAAACCCTATGCCAAACTAAATCAAGTAGTCATAACAAAACTACCCTCTCTCAAGCAAAGCCTTGGGTGTGTGTTTAGTCCCACATCGGTGGTGTCAATATGTGTGTGTGAGCATATGAGGGTCCTCAGCTGCACCAAAAGCTGGTGATCACTTTTGGTGTCAACTGTGGAGGTCCCCTCTTGTGTAAGTATATCAAAAAAAAAAAAAAACTCCCTCCCTCTCTCTCTAATATATATACATACGTACGTACGGACGGACATATATATATATATATACACACACAAACACATAAGAGGCCATTTGTTCCATCACCTCACAGTTCTTCACCTACCAAATTTCAGCCCAAAGGACCTTTCAATAATCAATCTTGGCTGGTTTCTTGGTTCCCCAATCCTGTACACGAGTATTTCCCTTGTTAAACCCAGAAAATCAATCCTAAACCCTGTGGCTAACCTATTTCATACATCCAATATGATAATGAAAGAGAAACGCATCATACAGATTGAAGCTAAAACTTTTGATGTTGAAATCTGTTGGGTGGGGAAAGCGAAACAGATTTCTATAACTGAAAGAGGTTATGGATTCCAATCCCAGTTGTCTTTAGGGATATGACATGTTGGATGGTTGGGCGAATGTCTCCTTGAAGCTGTGGAATGGAATTTGCAACAACGGCTACTGAGATCCAGGAAGGAGGGATCTAAGGTTATTCTGTTTAGGAGGTTGGAGAATGCTCGTGGGAGGTATATACTCATCTCTCTGTTGGATGAGTTTGGGAGAGGGAAATCTGTGGCGATTCCTGAAGGGGATGACAAATCGGGCTGGGTGAATATAAGGGAAGTAATACGGGAGGTGAGAGGATTAAAAGAGGGAAATAGGTACATACCTATGGAGGTGAGTCCGGCTGAAGCTCCAAAAAAGTGGTGGGCTGCTGAGTTACCGTCGATAGGAGGAGAAATTATAAAGGTGGAAGGTAAGCTAGGTATTAAGTCATGTTACAGAGGAGATGAATCCCTGGGTTGCTGGGAGAAGGCTGTCATTTGTTGCAGGAGAAATGTATGGTTGGACTGGGATGTTGTCTGTAGCCACCTGGGTGATATCTTGGGGATGAGCAGATCATTAGAATGGCGACAGTTGGATACATACAGGTGTGTGGTGTTGCCGGAATCAGAGGAGGTGGCTATTGGACTGGTAAACCTCAGGCGTGTAATGGTAAAGGGGAGTGAAAGGATAGATTTATGTAAGTGGTCACCAGAAGCCTCTGCTCCTGTAGCTTCGAAGGAACCTAGGAGAATTGGAATACGGGGTTACTGCTGCATTTGTGGATGAAAGGCTTTTTTAGGGCAATTGGGAGTCTATGTGGTGGTTTTTTGAAAATTGATGAAGAGACGAAGAACTGGAAATCATTTGAGATAGCCTGGATTTGGATTAGAACATGCCAACTAGAATTAATCCCCAGAGCCATATCCCTGTTGGATAGGGGGATAAAATATATGTTGAAGATTGATGTGGATGAACTAGAGAAGAAGAGTTTGAAGTGGCTGGTGGCAAGGAATTCATCCGGTGAGGCATTTGAACCTATTTAAATTCAAATTCAAAAAAACAGTCCAAATCGGGCAAAACATGTTCGTGCGGAGCCACACCCTGGTACGACTTCCCACCTGGAGCATGACGTGGATCAGGTGTAGGCGATTGGCGGAAGGTGTACCGGTCATCGAGAGACTCTGAAGAAGGGAAGAGGGGTAGGGCACAAGGGGAATTTTGAAAAACCTTTATCTACAAAGGAATGGGTAGAAAAAGGTATTTTCTACCCAAAATGAGGCGGCAGCGGCTCAGACAAAAAGGGTGGAGCGAAGGGGCTTGGTCGGAAATAAGAAGGGAGTCATTTGTCATTCGGAGAATCGGAAGGGTTTATTTGATAAGGCGGAGGTGGTGGGAGGGGGTCGGGATAATTTAGAAATGCGAGGGGGGCTGCTGGCAAATACGAAGGAGTTGGGGGTAAATGAGGTAAATCGGGGGGGGGGGGGTTGAATGTTGAAGACTTAAGGGCGGAGGGGGTTAGGAGTGAAATAAAGGAGATTGGAGAGGTTATATCCCGGAAGGAACCAGCGACGAGGATTTCCACTGCGAGGGGAGTCTTAGAACAGAACTTCAAAGAGATGGGATCTGAGGCATCGCCGGTATTGCAGGGAAGAAATATGAGAGGCGGCTACGAATAGGAAAGGAATTCCATTAGAACTATGGCATCTTTAGGAGCTTCGACGGGCAAACCTGTGGAGTCGGATGGATTATTGGGAGCACTGGGGTTGGAAGGTGATGTTGTTGGGGAGGAGATGTCGAGTCTGCAAGAGCCATGCATCCGAAAAGCATTATTGGGTTTCCCTTCTCTCAGGCCATTAGCGATTTCTAACCAGACGTCAAGTAGAGGTAAGCAAACCCTAAGTCGGGAATCTTTGCTAACTACAGGGAGGGAAATTGTTCCCTTAATCGCTAATGAGCATTGGGTTGAAGGACGAACCATCTCTGTTCTAGGCAGCTGGGGGGAATGGTTGAGGGCAAGTAGAAATATTCCTGGCTACTTGGGGTTTGTGGGGGAGGGTTTTGTTGGGAGTGGTAGTAGTGCAAGTGGCAGTTTGGGAGTTACAACCCATTTGATGCATAAGGAAGGGTGAACAGTCGGTATGTCAGTGGGTTAGCAGAGATTGGAGAAAGGGAGTATGGCAGGAGGGAGTTTAGGGCAAGTGCCCTTCTGCAAGAGGTGGGCTATCATCAATCTATGGGGGAATCGGTGAAACTGGCCCATGATAGGAGCCTGGTTGTGGTTCCATGGAGTGATCAGACACTGGAGGAAGCTCCAATCTCATCAGTTTCGGACTGAGTCCTGAACACAATCAATCAGGTTAGTGAAGTGTTGGGATTATTATTTGAGGGATTGGAATACATGGCATGGGAACTATTTGCAGAGCTGGAAAAACGCACAGTCCATTAGAAGGGGCAATTCACGAAAAGCACTAGGGGTGAGAAGGCTAAGTGGTCAAGAGAGCTGAAGAATTTGAAGTGGGGATTGTTTATTAAAAAAGGGGGATCTTATGAGAGCAAGGGGATTGGTAGGAGAACTAGGGGGCTTAGATTAGTTGACAGATGAAGTGTAAGATTTTGTCATGGAATGTAAGGGAGCTGGGTGGTTTGGAAAAAAGGAGAATAGTGTGGGAGTTGGTAAGGCGTTTGTGCTGGATGTTGTAATCCTCCAAGAAACTAAGTTGGAGATAATGGACAGGGTAATGCTGTGCAATCTGTGCTCTTTTCAATCCGCGGATTGGATCTCTTTACCAGCTATCGGGAGAGTGGGAGGGATCATTATGCTATGGAATAAAGATACAGTAGAACTAAAAGACAGTTGGGTGGATAGATACTCAGTTTCTCTGGTTGGCATGATGTCTGGTGAAACTCAACAATGGATTCTTACTGCAGTTTACGGTCCATCATCTGGGGATGGATTGGAAGATTTCATTAATGAACTCCAGTCCATTGGGAGGAGGGGGCTGTCTTGGTGCATAGGGGGAGATTTCAACGAAGTGATGTACATGGAGGAAAGGAATCAGGCATGAAGAAGAACGAGGGGCATGGATATTTTTTGCGACTTTGTGGATGGAAATGGGCTGATTGATATCCCAATTTCAGGAGCTCAATATACATGGTCCAATGGTCAGGAGAGGGCATCTTTGAGCAAATTGGATAGATTTCTAGCATCGGGAAATTGGGATGATTATTTCGATCCGCAGCGTGTCCAGGCATTACTGAGACTGGGATCTAATCATATTCCAATTCTCTTGTCAGGTGGGGAGTCTTATTCCCAATCGGGACCTCGTCCCTTTAAGTTTCAGAACATGTGGCTTCGCCACCCTGGTTTTGTTAAGCTAATTATGGGGTGGTGGCAAGACATGGATGTGCAAGGGCCTCTGGGTCAGAGTTTCAGACTGAAGCTGAAAGGGATCCAGGAAAATCTAAGGATTTGGAACAAGGAGGTTTTTGGGGATGTGGATCGAGAAAAGCTGTTGCTATTGGACGATATCTCTAAATGGGACAAGAAGGAGGGGGAGGAGGGATTGGACCCAAGTAAGGTGGTGGAAAGACAGGAAGCCAGAGGAACCTTCAAAGGATCCTTGACATGGAAGAAATAATGTGGTGCCACAAATCCAGAGTTCAATGGTTGAAGGAAGGAGATAACAATACGAAATTTGTTCACAAGATGGCTTCAGTAAGGGCAGGCAAGAATCATATACATTAGCTTAATATTGGGGGTCAAATGGTGGATAACATGGAGGTTATGCAGAATCATATGGAGGACTTTTTTAGAAATTTATTTCGAGAGGACAGGCCCTAGAGACCTAAAGTGGATGGCTTGAATTTACCTATGCTAGGAGACGGTCAAGCAGAATGGTTAGAAAGACCTTTTGAAGAGGAAGAAATTAAAAAGGCAGTGTGGCTCCTTGATGGAGAAAAATCCCTGGGACCGGACGGGTTCACCATTGTTTTTTATAAAACGTGTTGGGAAGTGATCCCCGGGACTTATTATTGGTCTTTTAAGGGAAGTAATGCCACTTATATTGCCCTTATTCCAAAGAGGGTGGGTGCGGATCAGTTGTTGGAGTTCAGGCCGGTGAGTTTGGTGGGTAGCACCTACAAAATAATTTCCAAATGCTTGGCGATCAGGCTTAAAGAAATGCTTCCGGGATTGGTCTCGAGGGAGCAAGGCGCTTTTCTTTAAGAACGAACTATGGCGGATGGAGTTTTATGTGCCAATGGGCTGATAGATGGCTAGATTCGAGAGGGTAAACCTGGGGTGTTATGCAAATTGGATATGGAGAAAGCTAATGACCATGTCAGCTAGGACTTTTTAATGTATGTGTTACGCAGATGTGGTTTTGGGGTGAAATGGAGGCAATGGATTAGAAGGTGTATTAGCCTAGCTTCCTTTTCGATGTTGGTGAATGGCATACCGAAGGGGCATTTCGGCTGTAGTAGAGGAATCCGTCAAGGGGACCCTTTATCTCCACTTGTATTCCTTCTGGTGGTGGGTGTGTTGGGGGGCATGTTAGAAAGGGCTGCAATGGCAGGTTTGTTTGAAGGTTTCTCTCCAGGGAATGGCGGATTGGTAGTTTCTCACTTGCAGTTTACAAACGACACCATTATTTTTTGTGACAACTCTCAAAGACAGATTAGAATGCTGAGATGTATTTTGCGCTGCTTTGAAGTGGTGTTGGGCCTTCGCCTTAATTTGGGAAAAAGTACCTTGTTTGCAATAAGGGAGGTCCCAAACTTGGACCAGCTTGCAGCAGATCTTGAATCTAAGCAAGGCAGGATTCCTACTACCTACCTAGGACTCCCCATGGGAGCAACTTACAAACAAAAGGAGGTGTGGTTTCCTTTGGTGGATAGAATGAAGAAATGGTTGAATTGTTGGAAGTCTCGATATTTATCTAAAAGGGGGAGACTTACTCTAATCAAGGCATCTCTAGCGAGCATTCCAATCCATGTCTTGTCTATCCTGGTTTTGCCTAAATCGATTGGTACTGTAGTGGAGCAAACCCAAAGAGATTTTCTTTAGAGGAAAGGGGACGAGTAAGGGGGTATGCATCTGGTTTCCTAGGAGAGGGTATGCACTTCGAAGGAGAAAGGGGGTGTGGGGATTAGGCGGTTGGACCTATGAATAAAGCACTCTTATGCAAATGGTTATGGAGATATGAGAGAGAGTCTGAGAGTTTATGGAGGAAATTAGTGGCAGCTAAATTTGGTTTGGATGACGGGTGGAGCTTTAGGGGTACAAGGGGATCTTTTGGACGAAGTCCTTAAGAGGGGGATTATGCAGTTGGGTTTTACTTTCAAAGAAGGATTGGAGTACGAGGTGGGAAATGGGAGGAGAGTAAAATTTTGGGAGGACGCTTGGTGTGGAGAAAGAGCCCTAAATCAAGACTTTGTTGATTTGTTTGCATTAGCTGCAGATCCGGGATCACTAGTGGCTGAAAATTTTTCAATGTGTGGTAGGGAGATGGTGTGGAGTCCGACTCGTAGAAGAAATTTGTATGACTGGGAAGTTCACAAGGTGTCTGATCTCTTATCCCACCTGCAGGCAATTAAGGTGGATCTGAATCGGGAGGACAGGCGGGTTTGGAAAGCGGGATCAGGGGGAGAGTTCTCCGTCAAATCCTGTTACAAGTATGTTTCCTCAACAATCCATTATGATGGCCCCTGGAGGGAGATCTAGGTTAAAGGGGTTTCCCCTAAAGATTCAGTTCTTCATGTGGACCGCAGTGCTAGAGAAGATTTCTACCATGGATAATTGTGGCGGAAGGGCTTCTCATTGCCTAGCATGTCTTTTTTGCTATCATGATGCGGAATTAGTTAACCACCTCCTTATACATTGTCCATTTGCTTGGGAAATTTGGTGTGGACTGTCAAGGGATTTTGGAGTCACATATGTAGCTCCAAGGTATATAAAGGACCTTCTTTTTGGATGGAGAAATGAGGCTTTGAATGTTTTTGGAAAGAGGGTTTGGAGGCTGGCTCCTACTGCGGTGTGTTGGGCAATTTGGTTAGAGAGAAATAACCGGGTTTTCAAGGGCTATTTTGAGCCAGCGTGGAGGTTTTACAAGAGAGCCAAGGAGAACATCCTGTTTTGAGCTAGATTGTGTAAGGGGTTTGACGGGATCCCAAACAGGGATCTCCAAAGACATTGGGAAAGTGGTGTTGGGCTTGCCGAGTTTTGAAAGGCTGTTCTTCTTCTTTGTGTTTTTTTTAGGGTTCTTCCCTTCCCTTTCTCTTTCTTTGTTTTTGTTTCTTGGGACTTCTCGTCCCGTTTGTTGTTGTTGGTTCCTTTGTTTTTTAATAAAACTTTTTTTTCTCATTAAAAAATAATAATAAATAATCTGTTTTCAAGTTTCTTTGGGGATTTTTCATCCCTTTTCTCTAAATGAAAATTTTGTTATAAAAAAGAAAATAGTTTCTTTTTGTTTATATGTGACTGGTATGGAAGAAAGAATTGCCCATATAGTTATCCAAATGATCCCCATGCATCAAGATGTTATAAAAAAGTTCTTATATTCAATTTGTGATCAATGTTCTCTTGAAAGCTTTACCGAGGATGGAAAAAGTCCATCCTTCTTTTTCCTTCTGTAATATTCTTAAGTTGAGCCAATGATGTGAAACACGCAGACTCGCCTAAAAATTAGAGAAACCTCATTTTGAAGAAATGGCGTAAAAGGGCTAACCTGCCTTGAGTCATACAGATGTTAAGACATGGTTTTGACAGTCCAGCGTGAGTTACAGTCACGAAATGTGAAATTCTAGAATCCAACATCCTCAAGGATGAGTCCATGTGACATTGGTATTGACCCAACATACCACATGTATAAGTAGAGTTTTCATGTTGGAAATGACTCAAATATATCCAATATTGTCTATTAAAAGAGTTGTTAAAGAAAACACAACAATGTTTTTTACATCGTAAAATGAAATACCATAAACTATTATAGCTTAAAATGTTAAAGTTATAGGCATGTGCCTGTACACGGAGATTTTAGGGGTCAAACCAATGTGAATCGTGGATCCACACCCATACCTGTGTTCTGTAAAACTAAACATACAATTGAAATACTAAAATACAAAATTTGCATCTTTCACAGGAACGACATCTGAAAGTTTTTTGTGGCTAACGAACCTCAGGAGGGTCAAATTTGGCACCCAGATTGCTGAGTTTGGCATGGGCTTCAGCATAGTCCTTGAAAAATGCATCTTGATCTTCTGTGTACTTCTCGGCATATACCTGCACATTATGTCAGTTTCATAGAAACAAACCTTAATATTATGTCTCAGGTCTTCCAATTTGTCCAGACAAATTATTACTTCATATCTTTACCTTGAATGATGGATCTTCAAATAAAGCAGCATCAGTTGGCAAAACCAGCAGATCTTCATCTCTTCTCTCTTTAATATCCTGAATGGATCAATCGTCAATCAGAAAATGAAAAAGCTGCATGCTAATTTACAAAAGGTATTACATTTTCTTACTTTGAAGTAGGAATTATCAAACTTCAACCACTGCATAGTCCATGACTGTCCTCCAGGTGCTCCTGGTCCTTCTTTCTGTCATGCAAACAGTAATATAATTGGACATATATAATAAATAGTAAGAAATGCCGGCGTATTGGTTGTTCAGCTAATCCAAAATACAGTTCATTCTGCATTAAAAAAAAAAAAAGAGGTTCTCGAGAGAAAAAACTAAGGACAAAAAATATTCTTGTAAAACCAGAATATCTATAGAAAATGATCTACAAGCAGTAACATGATGATTAGAACAATGTAAACAGACAATACACAAACTTGGCAACCACAGACGAATTGAGTAATATAGCATGTACCAATCTTGAGGTGTGGTTTCAGAATATCAGATCTAATGTAAGACAATAGATGGGCGTGTGGGATGTTCTAGTGGAGGGGGATTCTTCTACTATAATCAGCTGGGCTAGAGAAGAGGGACTGGGTTCTTGACAATTGGCCCCTTCAATTTATGAGGTCCGTGACTTGTCTTCACTCATGAGGGTTTCTTTTGCGCAAGTCCCAAGGGATCAAAATTCATTGGCTAATTCAGAGGGGGAATGTCTTCTTGTTTTATTGGTTGTGATCTTCCTGACTGTTAGTTATGGGTTGTTTATCGTTATTGTTGTATTATTAATTTGTTTTTTGTTCTTTGCAACAAAATTTGTTATTTATTCAAAAAAAAAAACAAAAAACAAAAGCTTTGTAAGTGGAGAAAAATCTAACTTAGAGTCCTCTAGAATGTAATTACGAAATAATATTTTGATTTTGGAAATTTGACTGGGATATTTTAGAATAATGAAAAAGGTGTAGAAATTTTGCAATAAATCACATGAATTTTTTTAATGAAAATACAACGAATGTTAAGACAGCATGATTATACACACTAAAGACTAAGAAACCAATAAAAAGCATCTGTGTAAGTTAATCACGTTGATAAATAAATGGCTATCAAATAATTTTTATATATAAACGGTTACCAAACATGTCAAACTGCATTACATTGCCTTATATTTCATCCTAAATTAGTCTTTTTTGTTAACATTTAATATAACAAAGTTGTTTTTGCATTGGTGTTCTATGCAAAATTGAAAATGAATCGACCAGTCATTTGTTTTTGCATTGTGGTTTTTCCAATGACTTGAAACTATTTCTTTGGAAGCTTGTCTTATGATTAGGTGATGCCAAAGGAGCTAATCGATCTTATCAATCAATGGCATTTGAGAGGTTTGGGGAATCGGGGAAGGATCTTTGGGGGTGCTGGTTGCACGGGGTGATGTGGGCACTTTGAAAAAAATCTCCGTATTTTCGAAGGCAAAAGCAATGGCCGAAATGAAGTGATTGACTCAATCATTAGAGAGGTGGGAAGTTGGATTTTTATGACAAAGGAATTCCAAGATCTCTCTTATGCAATGTTCTTGAGAGATTGGAGAACCTCCATCTCTCCTAATACTTCTAGAGTGTGCAAAGGTCCTATGCCGTGAATGCCTCCAATTGAGGGTGTTTTGAAGATGAATTTTGACGGCTCCTCTAAAGGCAACCCAGGGCCAGGGGGTTTCAGCTGTGTCATTAGGGATAACTCATGCAAAGTTGTACGAGTCTTATGTGGGCCATAAGGAATCTGCAAATTCAACTTCGGCCGATGTGATGGCTCTTCTAATGGGCCTTTGTGTGCTCAAGCAAATGAATGTAAAGGTTGTATTGTGGAGGGGGATTCGGCTACCGTTGTTGGTTGAGGGGATGGAAAGGAAGTGGGGTCTTGGAAGCTGGCTCACTTTTTGTATGAGATCATGGATTTGGTGTTTCTTTTGTATATCTCTTTCAGCCTAGTTCCTAGGGATCAAAATTCCTTGGCTGATAGGTTAGCAAATTGGGGGAAGGGGCTGTCCTCTTTTTATTGACAGTGTGTTTCCGGAAGGATTTTTGTAGCGGCTAGTATTTGTGTTTTTTCCCTTTTATCAATAAATTTTGTCAATTACCCAAAAAAAAAAAAAACACTAATTTACCTAAAACATATCTCAAATTTATATATGTATTTATTTATATTTATAATTTTCAATTATATACATGTTTAATTTTTTATTTTTAAATCTGTTAAGACTATTTAAGCAAACAAGTTTCTACAGTGAAGCTACAGTTGATTCCGTGTTGCATTTTCTCAGTTTTTCTATTTTTCTCATTTTTTTTAATCTTCCCCTTGTTATGTTCTGTTGGCACTTGTAGCCGAGCCTTGTGCACTCCCATATCACATCTCCCTTCAGAACCTTTCATATATTTAATTATTTTTAAAATATGTTATTTGTAATTATTAAAATGTATTATTTACTACAGAGGATTGGAGAGGAGTTGTTAATTTTACTCTAGAATCAACAAAACAAAAAAATATATAGAAAATAAATGGAATTGGGGTGGGTTTTAGCTTGGGCAGCAGCATTCCCATAACAGTATATATATCAACAAAATTCCGCTAATAGGAAAATTTTCACCGTAAATTTTGAGATTTTTATGTTCCCATAGTATTCCATTTTGCCAGCCTTAAAAGGGGGGAAATTTCAATGAAATTTAACCAAAAGTCAATGAAATTTTAAACCGTGGATGTAATATGACCCTTTTGATTGAAATACTTCTTTTGACGGTCTAAAACTTGGCAGTTTGGCACTTATGCAGAAGATATTTTTAGTTGCACAGTGGTCGCAACCGGAGTCAGAAGAGAATCAGAATTCAACATGTGTTGGACCTGGTATCTGGAAAGGCATCTCCATTTTCTATAACAGATTTCTCCTAACACCAGATTCAGGTTGGGCAATGGCTCCAGATTTAGATTCTGAGAGGAAATTTTGATGCGGAACAAAAAACAGCCAATGATCAGATTTGATGGGAATCCTAGACATCCGTTGAAGACATATTTAAGGGGAACGACGGCTAATTGATTAGCATTGATATGGCATGATGATGGATCTTAGGATCTTACTTGAGATCAATTATGTTTTTATGTTTCTTTATTGGTTACAAGGTTTTTAGTGTAGTCAAAGGCATTTTTGTCATTTTCACTTGTTAGATGTGGGGTCCAATCATTAGGTTTTGTTTTTTAAGTCTTCTTTTAGTGTTTTTTAAAGAACCATTGGTTTTGGTTATGTTGGTAGGGAGTTATAGTCTTATAGAGGGTTTTTTTGCACATTTTTCTGTGCAGGGGCAGATTTGCTCTTTTGGCAAATAAGGTTGACACCCACCCAATGAATTTGGCTGGCTACTGTTGATGTATATGGAGCTACAATATATAAGGGTATACTTGTATTTGGGTATATAATGGCATACTTGTAAATATACCCCTCATGTATTGTAACCACCCTTTGAATAAAAGCATCATACGTATGAGGGGTGTAGATTTCTCTCATACGATTTTCCCCCTTTCTTCTCTTCTTCTTTCTTTCTTCTGCCCTCCTCTCTATCCTACAAACCCTAGTTCATCTCTACATAAATCCACTAGGTATCAGAGCCATCTACTTGATCCGGAGCCAAGGAACACATCTGCCGGCCTTGGTGCAACTCGTTGCTGACATCACCAGGTCGTATGGATAACATCACCTTTCTGTACGAACATGAAAGGTCAAATGACAATTTCTTGATCTGCTATTTTTGAAGTATTTTTCCAGTATTCTTTTTTGAAATTTCCCAGATCTGCAATTTCTGTTTTATTTGTAGAATCCATGAGTTTTTAGCCGTTTTTTCTAGTTCGATTAGCTTCTCCTGGATGTATGTAATCTATAGCAACCAGTTTCACTCAAATCCATGGAGATTTGAGCATGCTATGAGAATATTTCCCTCTTAGCTTTACTGCTAGAAGACTTTTTTGGGGTTTCTGGTTCGATTTTTTCATGCCAGCTGCTCACTGTGATACCTATTATGCTTCCATTTCTTGTTGTCCCTTCATTTCTTACCATGGCGGGTCTCTATCGTGTTTGTTTCTAATTTGGCCCCCTTGTATGTTGTTGTAAGCTTCGTTTTTTAGCTGAATGGTCCGGTTTCGTCTTCGGCCTTCATTGATTGCAAGCATTTGTGTATTTTGGACTGTGCAATCCTTTATTATTGCTAAATAGTGTTTGGTTGTGGATGTGTCTGGCTGTGGGTAGACACTTGGCAGCCCCTGTTGGAAGTTTTTTATGACTTTTTTGAGCTATGGTCTGGTGCTGTGTTCGTGCTTGGAGTGATTATTGGTTTTTGTGTGATTGTTGCCTTGCTGGTGGGTATTCTCTTTGGTTGTTGGTGTGGACCATACTATTTGTGGCTTTATTTTTGCCTTTGTGCCAGACTATCATGTCAGATGTTAGCGAATCCTCATCCATTTGGGTTGTTAGTGATGTTTCTAGGAGCAGCCCCGTGGAGTCATAGAGTGCTCCCATTACTACGGTTAAGTTGGATGGTACCAACTTTCTCACTTGGTCTCAGTCTACGAAAATCTCTATTTGGAGTAGTGGAAAGTGGAGATATATTACAGGGGACAATATAACCCCTAGCGTGAGGACTCTGCCTATGCAAAATGGGAGGCTGAAGATAACTTGGTTATGTCATCGTTGATTCATTCAATGGAGCCGTCTATCAGCAAGATGTACTTGTTTATTTCCTCGGCAAAGGCCATATGGGACTCTCTAGTTCATACCTACTCTGAAGAACATCATATTGGTATAGTTTATGAGCTCCGCAAAGGCAGTTGTAATGGGGGAAGAAGTTGATATTGGCTTACTACACTGCCATGCTTGGTCTTTGGGAGGTGATCACTTAAATCACACTTGCTCCATCACCAATCCTATTGATGATGATTCTTTCCGCCATTATATAAAGTAGCATCGTGTGTTTGAGTTATTGGTCAATCTGAATCTCGAGTATGAGTAGGTCTGTGCTCACTTGTTGAATCAACTAGGGGTTCCCTCCTTATCTGAGGTTTATGCTTCCTTCCACCGTGAAGAACGTCGTTGTCATGACATGCCCCCACCTCTAGTGGTCAAGCACTCAACCTCGGTTTCTGCTGCTCAACATGGTGGTCAAGGCAGCTCTAGTTCTCGTGGCGGTAGAGGTGTTAATCGCCAGAGTTTTGTATCTGATGATCGTGATCATCTCTACTGTGATCATTGTGGACATGTCTGTCACACTCGGGCCACCAATTGGGATCTTCATGGTCATCCTCTGAAGACCACTTCTCATCTTCCTTAGCAAGGTACTTTTTTGGAGGCCATGATACCACATCTCGTCCTTTTCTTGGTCATACGGTTGTCTGTGTTGTTGCCCTGTCTGATGTTGCTCCTCTCGCCACTTCTTCTGCCCTGCTTGAGTCCCCAGTTGTTTCTAATGGAGAACTAGTCTTTATTTACAAGAAGTTGGCCTCTCTTCGTCATTTGTTTGGCTTCGATGGATCCCTCTGGAGGTGCCTCTACATCTTTTACTGCGGCTGCGGTATACCGGACTTTGCTCTTAGTGCTTGTTCTCCCACCTCTAGTGCCTCCTGGATCATTGATTCAAGTGCCTCCCACCATATAACTGGTATGCATTCCCTTTTCTTTACTTATAATGTTAGTTCTAGTCATGACATAATTCATATTGCCGATAGTTTGTCTTTTGGCACTGGATCTATTTATGTTTCTCATTCTTCATCTCTTTCTTTTGTCTTTCATGTTCCTAATTTTTAGGTTAACCTCGTTTCTGTTAATCATCTCACTAAGCCTTTGAACTGTAGTGTCACTTTTTTCCTACTTATTGTGTTTTTCAGGACTTAATAATGAGGCAAACCCTTGGTAGAGGCCATGAGGATTGATGCGACCTCTATCTTGCCTCCTCAGAGCAGCAAACATCTACCTTGACCTCTTTATCTTAGCTTATGTAGTGGCACTTTAGGCATGGCCACCCATCTGACTTTACTTTATAAAAGTTATTTCCCAGTTTATGTAGTTTTTGTTTCTGTCTTATTTTCATTGTAAAACTTTTGAGTTCACAAAGCATTGTAGATCATCTTACCCTATGAATATGAGCAAGAGTACATATCGTTTTTCTATTGTTCATTTTAATGAGTGGAGTCATGCCCCTATCACTTCTCTATTGGGTTATCGTTACGATTTTAATCATACTACTAGGGTTTATTTGTTACATGCTAAACGTAAGGTATTTTCTACTTTTCAACCGTTTCATAAGATGGTAGATACTCAATTTGATTCTGAAGTTTGTATTCTTCATTCCAATAATGGAGGTGAATGTCTTCTATTTTTTTTCCCATCTCAACATGGCATTCTTTATCAAACCACCTATCCAGGGACTTCTAAACAAAATGGGATTGATGAACGTTAGAACTGCCATCTATTAGAGATCACTCATGTTGTGTTGTTCACTATGCATTTTCTATAGGTTTTTTTGGACATATTCTCTTTAGACTGCTTCCTATTTTATGAATCGGATGCTCACTCGGATTCTTGATTTTCAATCTCACCTTTCTCATCTCTCCAGTTCTACTCTCAGTTCCTCTCTTCCACCCAAAGTTTTTGGGTGCATTTGCTACATTCATGTTTCGAAGTCGGATCGTTCTAAGCTAGACCTCAAGGCTCTTAAATACATTTTCTTTGGGTATGCTCAAAATAAGAAAGGATACAAGTGTTATCAACCCTCTACTAAGTAGCATATTGTTTCCATGGACATCACTTTCCATGAGACTATTTCCTTCTTCTCTCTTAGTCATCCACATCTTCAAGGAAGAAACATGGTGGATGTGAATATGATGTTGCTCTTCCTTCTTGCTCCTCCGTATTTCTTTGATATTGATGGATGTCATAACAAGAGGGAGCAGCAAGAGGATGTTCCAAAAGAGGCAACGCTTACTTAAAAGAAATGATGGATGGAAGATTTTACTCATGTGTTTGTTAGAAAGAAGAAGGTTGTTCCTAGCTCTCATGTGCCTCTCTAACAGGTCGCCTCCTCACCAGGTATTACTCCCGCTATACCTTCCGATGACTCATTTTTCCATTGCTATTAGAAAGGATACTTGTTCTTGTACTCAACACCCCATTGCTAATTATGTGTGCTATGACTCTTTGTCTCCTGAATTTAGGGCTTTCTCTACCTCTTTATCTTCTATTTCTATTGCATGCATTGTTCCCCAAGTTTTTTCCTAGCCTCAGTGGCAAAAGGCAACAGAGAAAATGCAGGCTCTTGAAAAGAACAATACATGAGATGATACAGACCTTCCAAGAGGAAAGGATCTAATTGAATGTAGATGGGTATTCTCAGTGAAGCTCCAACTAAATGGCACTATTGAACGATAAAAGACTAGGTTGGTAACCAAGGGATACACTTAAACTTATGGGATTGACCTTTGCTCCAGTATCACAGATGAGTTCTATCAAAATCCTAATCTCAATTGCTACAAATCAAGGTTGGCCACTGTTTCGACTCAATGTTAAGAATGTCTTTCCTCATGGAGACCTTGAAGAAATCCACATGAGATTATCTGATAGTTTTTAGCTATTTGCAAGAAAAAGAAAGGTGTGACATCTAAACATGGTTCAAAATCTCGCGCAACACTCACGCGAGATGTCTTGGTCTCGCAAGCCTAGGAGACAAGATGTACCTGGTATTCGAAATCTCCCCAAAACTGCACCCGTATCACGAGACATGTCACGTATTCGAAATCTCCCGAAAACTGCACCCGTATCACGAGACATGTCACACATGTCTCGTGATACGGGTGCAGTTTTGGGCCCTTTTTGGCTTAAAATGATAGGTCTCGCACGTGTCTTGAGATACAGGTGTATCATGTCTCATAGCATAAACCCTCCACCCATATCACAACCTTCAAAAATCACTCAAAATTCCATTTTTTGTTGTTTCTTGATAGATTTAGATTCCTTAAGCAAAATCTAGGACTCCACCTGAGTCCATTTTGATTGAAAAGCTTGATTTGAGTCGAATCGAACCTGAAACCCCAAATCTCAACAAAAACTTCAATAATCTCTCATTTCTTCTTTAATTCTTGTACATTTTTATGTTATACATTTGTGATAAATCTATACATTCGTGGAAACAAAATCATTTTCGGAAAAGAAAAAAAAAATTGAAACATTAAAAAAATTAAAGAAAATTCAAAAAATTATATAAAATGAGCATTGTTTGGTCTAATTTTTTTCTATGACATATTATATCCCATTTTGCACATAATATGTCAATTTTGTATATTTCTGAAAATAAAATATTTTATGTATTTATTTAATAATTCAAAAAAATAAGAAAAAATTCAAAAATCATATTTGAACATATTACTCTTAATTCTACTATGTGTTTTGTATTTTTTAAAATATTTTTTATAAAAAATTAGTAAAGATTTTAAAAAAAAAATTAAATAAAATCAGAAAATTACATCAAACATGTAGTCATGTAGGCATGTAGAAGTTTAGAACATTTTGAACTCTATGACATATAGAAGTGTATTGATGAGGATTGAGCTAGAAGGCACTTAACAATAGTCTTGACACTGGTAGACTCTTATACTATTCTCTATCTCATTTTATTATATTTCTCTAGTTTTACAATTTTACTGTCGTAGCCTTGTAGTGGTACTTTTGTAATACTTTGCATTACCAATGAATGAGAATGACATTATTGTTTGAGTTATACATTTGTATCATTGATTATGTTTTATGTTTATGGTTTTGTAGATTTATTGTGCACTGTGTAGTGCTACACTTAAAATTCTAGACATGCATGACAACATGTGTCATAAGGCTACTGATTTCTAACTATTGATACCCAAGTGTATAATGAAGTATAATGGTTTACAAGTATTTAATGATGTTTATTATAACATTTCTTAAAGTTTCATTCAAAAATTCCATGGCTTACATAGTGTTTCCATAGATTCAACAGGTAATAACATATATCATGAGGGTGATGGTTCTTCCAACCATCATAGATGGTTGTTTCCTATATTTAATGATTCCTAAATGTGTATTAGTGTTTATTCTATCAAATCCTAAAGTTCCATATCAAAATTTCTTCATTTGATTAGCTTTTCTCCAGTTTTTCACCGTCTCCCGGTTTCTTACGTCGTCTCCCCGCGATAAGTTGCGAGACGCGAGACGTCTCCGTCTCCCCCAGCCGTGATACGGGACGCAATAATGAGATTTTAAACCTTGCATCTAAAAAAGACGCTCTATAGACTAAAACAATTTCCCCGAGCATGGTTTGAGAGATTTCAAGGTACTATGCTCAAGAATGGCTACAGACAATGCCAAGCTAACCATACTCACTTTGTGAAGCATCAACAAGGAAACGATCTATATTGATGACATTGTAGTTATGGGTACTGATCATTATCAGATCAATCACCGAAAAAGTTTTCTTAGGAAGGAGTTCGAAATCAAGGATTTGGGGCCTCTCAAGTACTTCCTTGGCACTAAATTTACTAGATCCAAGGTGGGTCTCTTCCTATCTCAATGCAAGTATGTATTAGATCTCCTTCAAGACTCTAGGCTGCTAGGGTGTAAACCTTATGACACTCCCATTGAGTCTAACCATCGCATGCATGCAGATGTGGGCCACATACTCGGTCGTTACCGGAGATTTGTGGGGAAGCTGATTTGTCAGACTCTGACTAGACCAACTATTTCTTATGCAATTGGAATGATCAACCAGTTTATGCATGCTCCCACAACTAGGCATCTTGAGGCATCATACCGTATGATTCGCAACTTGAAGAAGAGTCCAAGTCAAGCACTCTCATATAGGAAGAAACGTGATCTCTGAGTTGAGGCTTTCACTGATGCAGATTGAGCTTAGATTGGGGATGATAAAAAATCTACTTCTGGCTATTATACCTTTGTTAGAGGTAACATTGTGCCTTGGTGTAGCAAGAAACAGTTAATAGTAACCTAGTTAAATGCAGAGGCAAAGTTCCGAGCCTTGACACATGGGATTTGTGAGATGCTATGGATATGTGGCTTCCTAAGAGAGTTGGGATTTCACTCTCATGATTCCATGCGACTATACTACGACAGTAAAGCTGCCATTAGCATTCTTCATGATCCAGTCAAACATGACAGAATGAAACATGTTGAAATTGACAAACATTTCATGAAAGAGAAATTGCAAACCAAGCAAATTTGCATTTCCTTTGTAAAGGTTGAAGATCAGCTAGCTGATGTGTTTACTAAAGGATTGTGTAGCCCTAGTTTTAGTAAGATTATTTACAAGCTAGGTACGTACAATATTTACATATTAGCTTGAGAGGGAATGTTGATGTATATGGGGGTTACAATATATAAGGGTATACTTGTATTTGGGTATATGATGGCATACTTGTAAATATACCCCCCTTATTTGCAATTACCCTTTGAATAAAAGCATCATACTTATGAGGGGAGAGTAGATTTCTCTCTCTCTTTATTCTACAAACCTTGGCTCATCTCTACAGAAATCCATTGCTATACCACTGTTTAGTTGAGTGATTCCCAAACCCAAGGGAGATTTCTAGAAACTCTAGAGTGATTCTAGGTAATTTCTCATCTTCTTCTTTAGTTCTTTATCTGTTCTACTTCTTAGACTTCTTCATCCATAAAGCAAACATCCGATGAATTTTGTTGCATCGTAAATCATCCATACGGCTACAAGACAAGTCTCTTCTGAGGTTCAAAGTTCTTTTCTCTTGTCTTGCTACTTTCTATACACTTATTGGTTGAGATTTCTAGATTCTACCACGCTGGATTTTCTGAGACCAGACATGAGTTTTGCTTGTTTCGTATACTTTTACTAATCCATTTGTAATGAAATTTCGATGGTTAAATCTTTATTCATGACCTTATAATCCTACAAAGTTCCACCTTAGTTGGAGAATCCTAGCCCTATTTTTTGTGGTGCCCTAGTTCTGTCCAGCAACTAGAACTTCTAGACTTTGTCTTTCTTTAATCTGTCCAATCCATATTTTGAGGGTTACTTCCAGCCTATTTGAACCGTGTTTAGATTCCTCTTAGGCCCATAAACCACAGGACATCTAAGGCCCTAGGCCATCCTGCATCAGTTTGGTATTAGAGCTTTGGTCCTGCATCACTTTTGGTGTGGTGATAGTTGTGAGACATCACTCGTTCTATCTCCCCTCCCTTCATAGTGTTGCATCCAGGAGGGATGCGTTGTAAAGGATTACCAGGATATTGTTGATGGGACCTTCAAGCAAAATTTAAATGACTAGGAGATCAATCAAGTCACAAACTTGCCACAGCGCATAGAAGTTATATCTCTTATGTCTTCAGGGGAGGATACCAAGTATGGACTAGAGATCCTTAAGGAAAGTTCTCGATGAAATCTTTCCATATAACCCTAATTACAAGTAATGGAGACAACCTGCTTTAGTACCTTATCAATTTATTTCGAATAACCCAGCTCCTTCTAAGGTAGCTTTCTTCTTTTAGACGGCATACTTGGATAAAATTCTAACAGTTGATCATCTCAGCTAAAGAGGGATCCAAATTCCAAAAAGATTTATTATATGCTGTTAGGATACAGAATGGGTGAATCACTAGTTGTTCCGCTAATCCATAGCAAGTAGAGTTTGGTCATTCTTCCTCAACCTCTTCGGACTAGCATGAGTGATGCCCCAAAGGCTGGTAGAGGTTATTCGGTCTTGGCCTTGAGAGAAAGCTTCCACCTTCAGCAAAAAGGAGATGATCTTTTGGAAGCTCCTTCCCTTAGCCATATGCTGGACCCTTTTGAACGAGTGTAACACGAGGATCTTCAAAGGCAAGAGCAGCAGAGGTCTTCCAAAATAGTAGGATAAGATCCTAGCCTCATTATTCTCTTGGGCTTCCACTTATAAGAATTTTGAGGGAACCAGGTTCTATAGTTTTCACTTGATAAGGGATTCTATTATATTTAATCCAGCTTAGATTCTGTTGTCTATGTAAGCTGTATTGCTTAGGCAGCCTTGTATGTTTATACTTTTTCTAATAAATATTTTACTTTATCTATCCACACACACACACACACACACACACACACAGAACCAATTTCAAGAACTGAATCAAAATCTTATTGCTCCATATGCATATCACCAGAATATAATCAAATCATGCAAGATCAATTCATAATACAAGCATTCCTGAAGTATATAATTATGCACATGTACTATATATATATATATATATATATCTTCAATCATAGGCTAGAAGAAGAAAAGAAAAAAGAGGAGAGAGAATAAAGTGGGAAGGAGAGAACTCATTGAGACCCCCATAAGTCGCATAATTCTTTAGTCATTTATAGTTTCATTGAATGTTTTTACATATGGACAATAATGCCCTTTAGTAACATAAAGAGAGTATATGGTGTTCTACATGTGTATCACCCATCATAAACATGCTGTTTACTTCATAAATAATTTAACACTCCCTTTCAAGGTGGTCCATAAATATCGTGAATGCCCAAAATTGGAACAAATGAACTCTAAATAAGTAGAACTGACTGTTTTGGTGAGAATATCAGCAAGCTGATTCCATGACAACAAAAGGAGTAGCAACATCTCCACTGATCACCTTATCTTGAATATAGTGACAATCTACTTCGATATGGTTTGTCCTTTCATGGAATACATGAATATTACCAATATGCGATGCTTCCTGATTATTACAAAATAGTTTTATAGGTTTCTTAGCCTTGAACCCCAACTCCTCAATAAAAGATTGCAACCAAAAAAAAAAGGTATAGTGCCCTTCGTACCAAAAAAAAAAGGTATAGTGCCCTGTAATAGATCTTCTATTAGAAGGTGCACCAACCCAATTAGTATCTGAAAAACCTTCAAACATGTAGATGCTTAATGGATCTGTTCATATTACCTTGTCCAAAACCTCCTTTTATATACTGAAAAACATGCACCACTGCATCCCAATGTGGTACTCTTGGTGAGTGCATAAACTCAGTAACCACATTAACAGCGAAGGTGATATCAGGGTGAGTAACTATAAAATAATTAAGTTTTTCAACCAACCGACAATAACTACATGGATCGTCAAACAATTTGCACTGATCTGCTACCAACTTACAGTTTTAATCCCTAGGGGTAAGAACCAGTTTCACCTAAGTAAGCCTATCTCCTTGAGTAAATCAATTACATACATTTGTTGAGACAAATTAGTAACTTCCTTAAACCTTACAACTTCTATATCTAAAAGATAGTGCAATTGTCCTCACTCTTTCAAATAACAATGATAATGAAGATGCTCTCTCAATTCTTTAACACAAGCAACATATCTATCGTCAAAACAATGCCGTCTACATACCCTATTAGAACAATCATACCAAATGTCGAAAAACTGAATGGTCAACTGCATTATGCTTTAGCCCATACACCATTACAATTTCGCTGAATTTTTGAAACCAAGCACGAGGAGACTGCTTCAATCCATAGTTTGCCCGTCTTAGCTTACACACCTTATCCAACTCCCCCTAAGCAACATATCTTGGTGGTTTGCTCCATATACACTTTATCATATAAGTCAAAATGAGGAAATGAGTTACGATGTCAAGCTAATAAAGTAGATAGACCAAATTTATAGCAAGAGTAATAATAGCACAGACAGAATTCAGCTTAGCCACAGGTGAACGTTTCCTTGTAGTTGATGCGAAATGTTTGAGTATAAACTTTGGCTACAAGATGAGCCTTTAAATGCTCAATGGACCCGAAAGGTCGAAAATTCACAATGTACACCTAACGACAACTACCAGCCTAGTTTCAAGCGGGTAATTTGATTAGTTCCCCCATGTTATTATGGATAAGAGCAGCCATCTCATCATCCATAGTCTTCTGCAAACCAGCATGTAAAACTACATGTGAATGTGAAGAAGGAATCGTAACAGAAGAGATAAACAAAGCAAACTAGGGAAGGGAATGAGAGAGATGACCAAAAGCAAAGTTAGAAATAGGATGACTGGTACATATTTATTTACCCATGTAGGGGAAATCAAAAGATTCAAACAAACGCAAAAGTAGGATCTGAAGAGTTGAAGCAGGGTATCCAGTATATGGTCAAAAACTTGTTTCCTATGATTATAGAAATTTTAAGTGAATGGTATGTGGTGAGTATCATTAAAGGATTGGGAACAGCACTAGATATAGCCATAGAGGGATTAGTAATAACATGAAGAGGAATAGAATCCCGAGATGACTCACTTGGATCAGTAGAAGAGTAATGAGAGAGATGTTTAAAGAAGGTTACATCAAGGCAAACAAAATGATGAATTGCACACCAACATCCATGTTGTGTACAACCTAGAAAATGCATTTAATAGCATGAAGATCAAGTTTGTTCCCACCGAGACCCAAACATGAACTAAAAAAGTGCAACTAAAAAACAAAGAGGCAAGGAAATAGGATAAACATCAAGAAATAGCATTAAAAATGGAAGACTATTAAAAAAATGTAGGCAGACGATTAATAAGGAAGCAACCAGTAAGAACAATATCACCTAAAAAAATAGTTAGGAACATTCATTTGAAACAATAAAGCACAAATGACTAAGTAAATGTCATTTTTTTTCTCTTTGCCACTCCATTTTGTTGTGGAGTATATACACAAGAGGTCTAATGAAGAAAAAAAATCCATGCTTGGCCAAATAAGAGTCAAAAAATCCTAATGTACATTCTATTCCATTGTCAGATCACAACACAAACATATTCATGCCAAATTGACTTTAAATTTCCATGTGAGAAGAC
>JAOXJP010000124.1:0-18410 GCA_025762735.1 Platanus orientalis
CATGGTTGCATCATGGGAAGGGGGGAAGGAGGGATAAAACCCAACAAAACCAAACTTAAATTCATAAATTCATTGTCTCCCAATACAAAAACCTGCAACCCTTTATATGTATAGGCTCAAATCATTAAAAAAATAGCAAGAACTAAAATAGAAAGTCCTAAATTAACTAGCTTACTTGATACCTAAGACTTTCCTAAGCCTAAAACTACTAAAACATTGACTTTCTAAAGACTAAATTGCCAAAAATTAAGGTCTCTTAGAGAATTTCGACCAACACTCTAAGAGGGCCCCACTTTGACTTGTTGACTCACTAAAATTGCTAAATTACCCTTAGCAACAATGTCTTACTACAAAAATACCCTTACTAAAAAAAACCATAAAACCCCATGGCATAAAAGACCTTATTACATGATTACCTCAGCCCCTAAAAGACCCTAATTAACCCACACATTATACACATCTTGTATCTCTCTCTTACGTGGTGACACATACAAAAGTCTTTTTACATATCCTTAGGGATGATCTTTCTGGAGTCCACAATAGAGGTGGTAGATGTAATTCGTATGAGGTAGGCAATGGCGTAACATACTCTTTTGGGAGGGTATTTGGTGCTGCCACAGGCCTCTAAAATTGGTAGTTCCGACTATCTTCAACATCACTTCCAATAGGAACGCTGCTGTTGCTGATGTTTGGTTAGCGGAAGGAAGACAAAATTGGCATATCCCACTCAAGAGGTACCTTCATGATTGAGAGATTGATAACATGGCCCATGTAATGGGCATACCTGACAACTTTCAACTTTTTATAGACAAGGAAGATGATAGAATATGGATGTTGGAAGCTAATGGAGACTTCATGGTGAAATCGTGCTATAGGCTTTTTGATTAGTCGAGGGTGGATCCTTTTCCTTGGTTGCTCATTTGGAAATGTATGGCCCACTCCAAGGTAATGTTCTTTATGTGGACAGCTCTTAAAGACCGAATTCTAACTATAGATAACCTTCAAAAAAAGGGCTTCTAAATTCTCAATATGCGCCCCCTTTGTTGTGGCAGCTGAATCGATCGACCATATATTTATCCATTGCTCCTTTGCTGTTGAGATTCGGAGAATGCTTCTTTCTAATGCGGATATTCCTTGGGTGTTCTCAAAGTCTATTTCTGATTTTTGTGAGCAATGGTTCGGCTTTGGGAGGGGCTCTAAAGGAAGGAGGATTTGGAATCTATGGGTTCCGACTATATGGAGGTACATTTGGCTTGAAAAGAATAGTAGGATTTTTTAGAATAATTCAGAGCCTTCGTATAAGGTGTACAAGCGAGTGCGGGATAGATGTTTTTGGTGGGCTTCAATGTGTAAAGAATTTGTAAATTGGTTGATGATTGATATTAAGCTATCATGGGTTAACATTGTGAACACGGGTTAGCCTCTTTGTTTTTGTTGGAGCTGGTTGCCTTTTGGCCTGGAGATGCATCATCCCCCTTTAATGAATTATTTGCTTAGAAAAACAAAAACAAAAACAAAAAAAAAAACCTTAGACTGCTTCTTTGACTTGGAGCGCCTTCTTGCCTTGAATCGAACTAGAATCTTTTATGACCTTAGCAAAGTTTGGCTCTTATTTTGCTACATGGTTGGTGGAGGAGGACCAAGTATGAATTCTTTGGAAGAACCCAACCGCTTTGATCTCTTTTTTATCCAGGCTTTGGAATTCTCTTGGGCTTCATTAGGGCTTTTAGAATCTGGCTTCTGATCTGGAACTTGTGATGTGGTGGAATGAGGATTAGTGACGGATGTTGAGGAAGAAGAGGTAGAAAATTTGGATAGTTCTACTTCTCGTCTTGCTCTGATCTCTTTGAGCAAGCTCATATATGCAGCAATTAGAAAATCTCTCTGCTTTTGTTCTTCTATTTTTTGAAACATATGTTGAAGAAGCTCACACTTCTTTTGAAAAATCAGATAGAGATAATCTTCCTCATGGTAAATAGTAAATCTATTTGGGTGTGATAGTTTTGCTTTTGCTTCAACAAGCTCAGCCTTAACCAGATTTTCTAATTTACACTTCAACCTTCACTCATAATTTTTCCAGAAATCAAAATCACGGTAGATAGTGCCATAAGACACCATAAAATCTAATTTTCGTCCAATGACCCATAGGAACCCAACCCAACTAGATAGGAATTAATTGGAACCTAGCTCTGATGCCAAAATTGATGCAGTATAATAAGCTTTGATACAAAATGATCCAACAAAATAGATGGGATACCAAAATTGATATAAGGTGATTGCCAAGAGTCTTAATAAAACCCAAGTAAAGTAGCAAAAGCAAGAATGCAATTAAAAGAAACCAAGTTTTGAATCTTAAACACACCTACGAAGCACAAAAGCTTAGAAAATACAAGAATAAGAGAAAGGAACTAAATAGAAGTGTTTAGAGACAAAAAGGGGAAGAAAGGAGAAAGAAAGAACCCAAAGGACAATTCTGGAATTTCTTAACAGAATCCCGAAATTACCAAAATACCCCTACTGACACATCAAAAAATTCTGAAAATTTTCATTTAGATTCTGACATATCTGAGGGTCCTATAGTCCAAAGTTCATTGATTTCTGAAAAGATGTGCTATGTAAAATCATAATATTTCAGACCTTGTAAGATTCTTTAATGGAGATTCATAAAACCAATGGAGAATCTTTGTCTATAAACGAGTGGTGAAGAAAGGAAATCAAGAGGAGTTTGTGGAAGAAGAAAGAGGATAGTCAGGGAGGAAATTTTGAGAAACTAGGGCTGTCAACTATCCGCCTAAGCATTCACGTTAGATTTGATTGAGGTGAATACGGATGCATCTATATTCGTTTAATAAATATTCGATTATAAACAAACCGAATGCGGATATCTATACATCTGCTTCGATTAATATTCGACCGTTTAAGTGTGTGATATATAATTAAAGAAAGGGAGCAAATGTTATATTCCCAAATTGTTTGTTCTCCCATGTCCCAAGCACATAGGCTGGGGTATGTAGGGTTAAAATCAGCCATAAAAGAAGTTTTCAACTACTTTGTGTCTAGGGTTCCAAAAAGAAATGACAAAGTGTGTTAAGGTGGTTTTGTGTCAATTTGTTCTTAAGGGTATCCTTGTAAATAAATACAATTTAAAGAGCTGGCCATAAAAATAAAATAAAAAAGCACTAAGAGTTTACTGTCATCTTGAGTCTTTGTTGGAAAAAAAAAAAGTCTTGAGAGAGTGCGAGAAGGGAGGAGATGAGAAGGGCCTAGGTTGTTCGGAAACCACAACGGTGGGCACCGGCAACAATGACGATGCAGGTGGGTGCCGGCAACAATGATGACGCAGGTAATTTTCTTCTTCTTCTTTTTCTTCTTTCCCCCAACCTTATTAGGGCTTGGTTTTTTTAAATGGTTTCCCCCAACTGGTTACTATTAAATTATTAATTCCCTAGACCACATAGTAATATGGAGAAAAGTCAAGGCAAAATCCAGCAAAGAAATTGGCATGCCAGCAATCCAAGAAACAAGTGAAGCACTAAAGTCTATCCAGAGATATTAACAAAACCCATTTAGCAGACAACTGCATCTACTTTATGAGTTATGCGTGTTTGGACAACAATCAATTGTGCGTAATAACTGGAGGAGGTTCTGATCTCTTAGGGCATGCTAGCAAAAACATCAACATAGCATTGATTTAGAGAGATTTACAAAAGATATAAGGTTTTAAAAATAAAGTAATAAAAAAAGTCATGGGATAAATGGTATTGTTGTCGGTGACGGGAAGATGGCATGACACATCACCGAAAAAAGAGAGTTTTGGAAGGTCCTCTCACCGATACCAAATTGGTTCCTCTACTAATGCAAGGATCTAGAAATTAGAGCTCATTGAAGCAATGAGTTTTCATAAATATTTTACCGAATATCTAGGTTTGTATCCGATATTCGACTTGATAAACAGAATCAAATTCAAATTCCTTCTTTAAACATCTGTCAAATGTCGGATGCGAATTTGGATGGACTTATATTTTGAAAGAATTGAATGCGGATGCATATACATCCGCTAAGAATTCTCTTTGTTTACAGCCCTATGAGAAACAAGCACAAATTACCTTTGTTTGACTGGAGCGATTTTGACTAAAAGCTATCCTACAAAACCAGCTATAAGATTATGTTCTTCTACAGATTCTTTTATTTTCAGCAACTTGAATCTTGTAGTATGTATGGTGTTGTAGTAGCACAATAAAAGGAAATAGAATAAGGAAAATAAGGAAGGAAAAAATAAGATAGAATGAGGAGAAGAACAATAGTTAGAAGATAGAAGAAGAAGACAAAGAATAAGATGTTAGAAGGAAGAGAGAAGAAGCATAGGGATGAACCCTAGCTACTCCACATGGCTACACCATGGAAAGGAATGAGGGATAAAACACAACATAACCAAACTTTAATTCGTAAATTCATTATCTCCCAATATAAAAACCTGCAACCTTTTATATAGGCTCAAAACACTAAGAAAATAGCATAAACTAAAATTGAAAGTCCTAAATAAACTAGCTTATTTGATACCTATGATTCCTAAGCCTAAAACTACTAAAACATTAACTTTCTAAAAACTAAATTGCCAAAAATTAATGCCTCTTAGAGAATTTCGACCAACACTCTAAGATGGCCCCATTTTGACTTGTTGATTCACTAAAATTACTAAATTACCCTTGGCAACAATGCCTTATTACAAAAATACCATTACTAAAAAAAACCATTTACCCCATGGCACAAAACACCTTATTACATGATTACCTCAGCCCCTAAAAGACCCTAATTAACCCACACATTACACATATCTTGTATCTCACTCTCTTATGTGGTGACATATAAAAACCTTTTTACAATGTCCGCATCACCATAACTCTCATCTAATATGCATGCCATGTTACCAAGGTGCTAGCACCAGGGGTAGCCCATGGCACATGATCCATAGTAGACCTCACACATGTGCTAATAAATTCAATTACTAATATGTTGCATGGTATAGATGTGATTGTCACTGTCTTGTAGTTTTATGAGCAATGTGGTTGTGGTACAGAGAAGGGCCTGTGCCATGGACCTGGTGATGCAAGACAACATCACTAAAAAAAGTCATGTTTTTATGTTTCTTACTTGTTTCCATGGTTTTTTTTTTTTTTTTTTTTGTGTAGTCAAAAGGGTATTTTTCTCATTTCTATGTTAGATGAAAGGTCCAACCATTAGATTTTTATCTTTGGGTCTTCTTTTAGTGATTTTAAAGTTTAGAGTTATAATGGGTTTTTGCACATTTTTCTGTGCAGAGGCAGTATTGTAATTTTTTTCCAATAGGCTAGACGTCCCTCCTATTGGAACATATAATAGTTCTAATAACTCCAGTTTTGGAAGATGAAGGAATAATATTGATTATTGGCTGCTACTACAATTTGGTTCAGTGATTCCCAAACCCTTGGGAGTGATTCCTGAGAACCTTAAGAGTGATTCTAGATGTTTTTCTTCTTCCTTTCCCTTCTCTTCCTTTCTCCAGATTTCCACCACTCCATTGGTGCTTTTAAGTGCATGGTGTATGATTACAGAGGGATCAACTTGATGCTTAGATTGATTTGCAATTTTCTTTTCAGGTAAGTATTGATTTTTTTTTTTCAATTTTTTTCTTCTATTTTCATGAACTCTAAATAGCATTCAACCCATAACCCTTATTTTTCTTAACCCTAACCCTACTTGCATTCACCCATTCAATCCATAAAACCCTGATTAAGTTAAAAATCCAGTAACCTTTCTTCCCACAACCTAAACCCTACACAACAACTATCTATTAAACCCTCACCTACAACCTTTCTTTTTGTGAAAATTCACAGCAACTTTCACCTTTCCCAATAAACCCTATAGATCATTCCTAAGACTTAAAGGGAAATATTAGAATTTAGCCAACTTAATCCTAAACCTTTTCCCTTAACCTTTAAACCCGAGTTTCCTCATGATTCTTGCACAAGCTGCACCTGCTAACCACTGGGACTCCTTTCTTGGCCAAATTGTCATGGGTAAGCGCTTTACCTAGATAGAACAACCAAAGGAGAAAGCGAACCTTAGAGCCTTTGATCCCCAAATGAAGTCATAGGGCTGCTGCTGAAGGTCCACACTATCCCACACCTTGTACATAAGACTTAAAGGAAAATTAGCCCATATCAGAGCAAAACCTAGATGGTTCTTAATATTAGGATTAGATTGTTTTCATTTCCCGGAAGGAAATCAATGTTCTGATTAGTGACAAGTATGAGGAGAACTTGATTTCCACAAGTTTCATTGAGAAGATTTTGCAATATGATGTTAATCGTCTATATTATGAATATCATGGAGAAAGTTTTTGTGATTAAATTCAAACAAGGGAGTTATATTGATGGTGCCAACTGCAAAATTGTTCCATCGGAAGATTATAAGGTGGTGCTAGGAAAGCAATGGATTGATGAAAGGAATGCTACTTTTGATGAGGAGGCATAAATATTGCAGATTTGTAGCTGCGATGTGTCATCAACTTTGAGTGAAGCCGGAAAAGCCTACTACTATGGTTCAGCCAACTTTGGAAAATAAAAAGGCAGTTGATAATGAGCCAAAGTTATCTCCACCAACTCATCCTATATAACTGTGGAGTTCCCCTCTCTCTACCGAAAAAAGTAAAACACTGGGGTGTGTGAGTATATGAGGGTTCCCAGTTGCACCAGAATCTGTGATCACTTTTGGTGTTAACTGTAGAGTTCCCCTCTCCACCAAAAAAAAAATTATCTCTACATCTCTGAATGAACAAACGGATTCCTTCAATAAAATGGCTTTGCAAGAGTCCATACAACAAAATGATAAAGTTGACAGTTCTCTTAATGAGGTGGTAAAATTTGTTGTCGAAAAGCCCATTGACTTGCCCAAGGAAGTTGGTGGGTAGCTGTTTGGTAGTCCTGATGTGATTTTAGATGAACAGCTTGAAGAAACATACTTTTAAGTTTTTCCAAGACAGGTTGACCAAGGCAGTTGTTCTATAAAAGGTCAATATTAGAAACAGACATGCTACATTGTTACGCACACGAAGATATCCAACAATGTTGATCATTTAACAATATAAAACTTGAGGTCAAGTTTATTCGAACGAGGGGAGAATGATGTTGGACTACATCACTAAGAATGAAGAAAGTCGTGTTTTTATGATTCTTTCTTGTTTACATTGCTTTTTGTGCAATCAGGAGTATTTTTGTCATTTCCATAAAATAGACGAGGAGTCCAACCATTAAGTTTTGATATTTGGGTCCTCTTTTAGTGTTTGTAAATGTTCTATAAGTCTTGGTCAAGTTGGTAGGAAGTTATAAAGGTTTTTGCACACTTTCTTGTGCAGGGGGCAGTATTGTAATCTTGTCCAATAGGGTTGGACACCCCACTTATTGAAACATCAAAATAGTTCTTATAACTCCAATTTTGGGAGATAACTGAATGAATATTGATTATTAGCTACTACTGCTGTTTGGTTGAGTGATTCCCAGAACTTAGGAGTGATTTTAGGTGTTGTTCTTCTTCTTTTCTCCTCTCTTCCTGTCTACAAATTTTCAACTACTTCATTGGTGCTTTCAAGCACATCGTGCTTACCGTTTAACTATTAAAGAGGGATCAATTCGATGCTTAGATTGATTAGCAATTTTTCTTACGGTAAGTACTGATTATTTTTTCAGAAAATTTTCTATTTTCATAAACCTTAAATAGCATTCAACCCGTAACCCTTGTTTTTCTTAACCCTAACCCTAATCCTACTTGCATTCACCCTTTTAATCCATAAAACCATGTTTTAAGTTAAAATTCTAAGCAACCTTTCTTTTGTTCCCACAACAACCATCTAACCCGTACATACAAACCTACTTTTTGTGAAAATTTACAGCAACTTTCACCTTTCCTATTAAACCCTAATTCATTCCTAATACTTGAAGGGAAATATCAGAATTGTTCCTAGTCAATCCAAAATCTTTTTCCTTCACCATTAAACCCGGATTACCCACACTTCGCAATTTAACCCAGTCTCCCTAATTTGTCCTACATCAATTGGTATCAGAGCCTTGGTCCTGCAGCACCAGGGTCAACATATATACTAGAACTGATATACCCAACTCAATAAAGCCTTACATGAATCCTGTTTTGCCATTCCACTAAAACTAGATCCATATCTTCCATAAAATAAAAAACATTCATGTCTTTTTCACTACGTCAACCCCCTTTTTTTTTATGAATAACGATCAATTTTATTGCATTACACCCCCCCCCAAAAAAAAAAATGATCAATTTTATCGCAAAAAGGAAAAATAGAGTACAGCTATACAAGAAGGGGATATCATTCCTTAAGACACAAACCAGCATCCCCCCCCCATCTAGCAATCCTATCCGCTGCCTCAGTCTGCTCTGTAGGACTATGACATAAAGAAAGACCACATTCCTTAATTATAAGACAAATTTCATGAATATAGTGCACTAACTTCCATGACCCCTCCCTATCCCCAAGAGCTCAACTAATCACCACCTTTGAATCCCCTTCCACCAAACACCCATTTCCCCTCAATGCCTTGACCTCCCTTACCCCCATTAACACCCATCAGTTCAGCATTGTGGAATCCGATATGTCCAACGGCCCACAAACTACCCACACAGCATTGCAGGATTCATCCCGGACTATACACCTGAAACCTGAAGGTCTCGGATTCCCCATAAAAAGAACCATCAAAGTTTAAATTTAGAATCTTGGGAGGAGGGGGAGACTACAACTTCTCCAGATTCTTATGGCTATGCATGCAAATACAGGTCCTCCAGTCTCTCATAATAACAATTAGTGATACATCCTTGAATATCTCGGAAGCCAACATCCAAGATCCCACCTCACAAAGAATGGCATCCCTAACCTCCATATGACCCCTTCGAACCCCTTAAAAAATCCTTCCATTTCTCTCTTTCCAAATGCCCCATAGGATCCCTTGCCCAAGAGATCTCAAGAAGCACTTTTCTTTCTATCCCCTACCCCTGCCCAACCCCATTGGTATAGCAGCCCCAATGTATGCTTGGGCATCACCCATGCAAGCTCCAATTCCATAATAAAGAAACACCAAATCATCATGGAGAATTCACGATGTAAAAATATGTGATTCCCTGTTTCCCCATCTTTGCCACATTAGCAACATATATTAGCAGATATTGCTATGTAGGGTCTCCTTTACATCATGTCCAAAGTATTTAAACAACTGAAATAGGCCAACCATGAAAAAGCTTTAACTTTAGGGGGAGCTAATGAATGCCAAATTCTCCTAGTCGAGAATAGAATGGTACTTTGATTCTCGGAGACAATGATAGAAAAAAAAGATTTGACTGTAAAAATGCCCGAAGATGAAGAAAGCTAAACACGAGAATCAAGAACGACTATGGACACAAAGACATCCTTCAAATGTTGTAACAATCTACCTACCAGAGGAACCTCCTATTCATATAAACCGCAGGAGAAGAGCAAGTTCCAAGCTAACCCATCGAAGGAAATATTGAGGATATCCGCAACAAACGAATTTTGTTTAAAGGAGATATGATAAAGAGGAGGGAAAGCATGATCTAAAGTGAGTTCACCTCACCAAAGATCCCTCCAAAACCGAATCTGGGCCCCATTACCTATAAGGAATTGAGTTTGAGGGAAGAAGAGGGGCCCCATTACCCCAACAACCAAAAAACAAGGGATCACTCTCAAGTTTACAATATTAACTCATCCCGACTTTAACTCCACAAAGGAGGTATAAACAAATTCTTTACAAATGAAGACCCACCAAAGATAGCTATCACGCGTCCTTCTGCATGCTATTATATATCTTTTCTCATTTCATTTCATCCTTTCTTATTTTATTCTACCATTTCGAATAAAGAATGGGAAACTTATCGTAAAAGTTAGTTTAAAGCACATATTTTGAGTTTATGAGATCTACAATGAAATTACCGAATCTCATGATTAATATATAACCAAAAAAGACAGAGATCATGATACTTGGGGCAACAATATTAACTAATGGGAGTATGTCATCAGAGGAAGGAAAGGTTTCCCTCTTGTGAATCCTCTGCAGAAGAAGAAGAAGAAGAAAGAGGCCAAGACTTTCAAAGAATGAAGAAGGTTATTCGGGTGGAGGCCAAGACTTCCGATTTGGCGCTAGACTGGGTTGGAAAGGAGAAGGTGATACGGAAAACAGAAAGAGGCAAGGGATACTAGTACAAGAACCAGATAATGGGAAGGACTGTTGATTGGTTTGTGGGTTGTTTTCTTTGAAGCCATTAACCTCCCTAAGCAGATTAGATGCATCTGGTCTACTAGAGAGGGTACTAAGGTTATCCTATTGCGTAGGAGAGAGAATGCAAAGGGAAGGTATGTGTTGCTTTCGGAGGTATTCAAGGATGGGAGAGAGAAATCGATGGTCATTCCCGAAGGAGTTGACTCTCATGGATGGGCCAATATTTGTATGGCCATCTTGAAGGTTGCAGGAGACGACGTTAACCACATTGGCGAGTTGGGGGTGAATCCTTTGCGGAAGAAGCTTGTATCAAGGTAGGTGTTTGATCCGAAGATTATAACCCTCATGGAAAATCCAGGTAGGGTGGAACAAGGATTTTTGCTGTCAAATATGGAGGCCCCGAAAATTGTAGGGGAAATCATGGCTTGCAATGGAAGGTTGGGGATTTAGTCAATCTACAATTGAGATGCATCGTTTGGCTTTTGGGAAAACGTGGAGGTGTGCATAATGAGGAATAGCCATCCATCCTAGCCTATGGAGTGTGCTTGCACCAGGGACATCTTGTGTTTGAAGAGAAGCTTGGCCTGGTGTCTACTGGGTCCTAATAAATGCTTTGTGATTCTTGATTCTGTGGAAAATACGATGCATCTGATCAACACAAGGAACCTGAAAGGAGGCGCCGGTGGAGGTTGGCTGGAATTTAGGAGATGGAACCCTGATATGTGAATGGAGAGCTTGGAAAGAAGGCATAACCACAGGTGGATATCAGTGAGGGGCCTCCCTTTGCACCACTGGACACCAGGATTTCTGAGAGCCATTGGTGGATTATGTGGAGGTTTTCTGAGAATGGAAGAAGCCACACGGAGAATGGAGAATTGTGAGGAAGCGAGGATCCTGGTTCGAGGGGGCCAATTGACAAAATCCCTCGTACAGTCTCTGTATTTGATAGGGGATTTTCTTGGGAATTTTCTTGCTCGAAATGGAAAGCTCTGATGGCAGACGACCAGCGGTAACGACAACAATGGCTCCTCCTAACGGTGAGTTTGAAATTCAAAAGGGGAACACATCTCTGGGTAGGGTGCAAGAGGAAGGTACGACTGGGTGTGCAGAGATCGTGGGAGGTTGCATCCCTGCTTAATCTGGAAACCAGAATCTGGGAGTGGTTTTGGAGGGCATGGAAGGCAAAGAAAAGCAATGGCGAGCAAAAGGGGCAAAGGAGACAACAGGCTACATTTGGTGGGAAAAGGGCCCAATTGGATCAAGGGCAGTTTCGTTAGGTGAACAGAGTGACGTGGCGGATATCCCATCTACAAAATGTTGGGTTTTAACCTCTTTTTCATAGGTGAAAGGAAGGGTGGCTTCGAGTGGAGGAAAGGGGGAGAAGGTGGGTGAAAGCAACGATCGGGTGGAGTTTTCTGGTGAACCGGCAAGGCAAGGGGAGTTAAGTGGGATGGGTGATAAGGGGAAGGGGCGAAAGGGGATTTCCGAAAATCGGGAGGGGCGCATTGTTATGCCAATTTGGCGGGAGGGGTCAAGCAAGAAATGGGAAAATCGGGAGGGGCCTATTGAAAACAAAGTAAGGCGGGGGACTTATATGGGGAAGGAGAACTTTAGAGGGGGTTTTTTGTAAAAGAAAATTTATTAAATGTAGCAAGCGATTCTAACAACCCGAATGTGGATGACCATTTATCCCAAGGGGCAGAGGAAGTTGGGGGTGGAGACAGGGATTCTTGAAGCGATGAGGAGGTCCGTGTTCCATCAAAGGAAGACCAGCTTAAGGGGCTTTTTAACAACGAAGGTGGGGCATCTCTAGTGGAGGATTGCGCTATGCGTGAGATTGATTTGGTGAACCCTGGATTGGCTTTCTGGTCTCAACCGTTAGTCAATACAATTATTCTAGGTAGGGAGTTTGTTGTTTGCCCCATCGTGTCAAGCTGGGAGGTCCAAGGATTTATAGGCTTGAGGAATCTGCCTGTGGATGTGATGAGGAGCGATGTAATCTCAAGGAGCCTTGTTGGGGACCCTTGGATGGGGTTGCAATCAGAAGGGATTTCTGAATTTTCCAGGAATTTGAGACCCCCTACCCTTCTAGAAACTGAGGGGAAGGGTACGGTGTTTGTAGCTCCTTCGGGGTGGTGTCAGGGTGACTTAAGCTGTAGGGGTAGGGCTGAGGATGGGTGGTATTGGTTTACTAGTGATACGATTCAGGAGATGGAGTTCCATTGCTCAATTGGGGAAGCTATAAAGCTCGACCATGTGAGACATACAGACTTGATAGCTTCGCACGATCCAAAGCTGGATGCAACACCTCTTGCTGAGGTCTCGGAATGGGTGTTTCAGAAGGTAGAAGTGGTTAGTGAGGTCTTAGGGGTTTCATTTGAAGGGCTAGAAGAAGCAACCTAGGCATTGTTTGTTGAACTAGAAAGGAGAACATTACATAGGTTAGACGAGGTGAATAGGTTGGGCAAGGATAAATGGGAATGGGCTCCTCGTGAAATTAAAAATCTTAGCTGGGGCCTTTTTTATGAGAAAAAAGGGGGTTCTGAAGGGGAAGTCTCAGCAAGGAAATCAAGGGGTAAACATGCAAGGGGCCCATGAAGTGCAAAATTTTATTCTAGAATGTCAGGGGTTTAGGGGGTCAGGAAAGAAGGCATCTAGTGAAAGAAAGGATCTTGGAATCGTACCTGGAATCGTGATGTTTTTTGGAACATTGAGACGAAAAAGAAGAGATGTGTGAAGGAGATTCAGTATTGGAATAGAAAGGAGGAGAATGAGGGCCTGTCGGAGGACAATCGAAAAGAAGAGATGTGTGGAGGAGATTCAATATTGGAATAGACAGGAGGAGAACGAAGGCCTGTCGGAGGACAATCATAGATCACAAAATGAGCTAAAGTTGAAGCACAAAAGGATCTTGGCAATGGAATAAGTGATGTGGAGGCAAAAATCCAGGGTGCAATGGCTAAAAGAAGGGGATGATAACACAAGGTTTTTTCACAATATAGCAAATGTTCAAAAGGCAGTCAATGGCATTCACAGTCTTCGGATGGGAGATGACAGGGTGGAGGATGCGGAAGGGATTAAAAGGCATGTGGAGGATTTCTTTAGGAATCTTTATATGGAAGATAGGATCCACAGGCCAAAAGTTGACGGTTTAAATCTTCCCCATCTGGATGAAGGCCAAGCTGATTGGTTGGAGAGACTGTTTGAGGAGGAAGTGAAGAAGGTTGTTTGGCTAATGGAGGGGGATAAGCCCCTTGCGCTGGATGGGTTCACTCTTGCATTCTACAAATCTTGTTGGGAGGTGATCAAAGCGGACTTGATGCTGGTAGTGAGGGATTTCTTTGATAGAACTTTCTTGGACAAAGGTAGCAATGCTACCTACATTGCTTTAATTCCAAAGGAGGGAGCAGACCGCATCTTGGATTTCAGACCGGTGAGTCTTGCGGGAAGCACTTATAAGATTATTTCCAAATGCCTGGCCATGAGACTAAAACAAGTGCTAGCATCAATTGTCTCGAAGTAGCAGGGGACTTTCTTACAGGGGAGAACTTTGGTGGATGGAGTCATTTGTGTGATTGAATGTATTGGCGCTAGGCTGTGAGAAGGGAAACCAAGGGTGATATGTAAATTGGACCTAGAGAAAGTCTATGATCATGTGAACTGGGAGTTTTTGTTGTATGTTTTAAGGAGATGCGGTTTTGGGGTGAAGTGGAGGGAGTGGATGTGGAATTGTGTCAACCTGGCGTCGTTCTCGGTCATGATAAACGGAGTCCCTCATGGTAACTTCGGCTGTAGCAGGGGTTTGCGTCAAGGTGACCCTTTATCACCACTTTTATTTCTTTTGGTGGCAAAAGTGTTGGGGGCTTTCATTGGGAGAGCAGTGACGGTAGGTATGATAGAGGGATTTGAGGTGGGGCTAGAGACAGGGCCTATGTCCCACCTTCAGTTTGCAGATGGCACTATCATTTTTTGTGATAATTCGCAACGTCAAATTAGATTACTCCATTGAGTGCTTAGATGCTTTGAAGCGGTTTCCGGCCTGAGACTGAATTTGGCTAAAAGTGCCCTAATAACGGTGGGAAAGGTTCCTAATTTGGACCAGCTAGTGGCGAATTTGGGATATAGGATGGGAAGCCTCTCGTCCACTTACTTAGGCCTGCCTCTTGGAACCCAATAATAGATAGAATGAGGAAACAGTTGAACAGATGGAAAGCTCACTACTTATCGAAAGGGGGTAAACTTACGCTTATCAAATCTTCTCTGGCAACCATTCCAATCCATTTCCTCTCGCTTTTTGTGGCCCTATCCTCTATTTGTATGGAGAGGGGCGGAGGATGACTAGGGATTGCATCTAGTTGCCAGGGATAGGGTGTGCACTACAAAGGACAAAGGGGGAACAAACTTGAGAAGATTGCAGCCCATGAATAGGGCTCTGCTTTGTAAATGGCTGTGGCATTTTGGTCAGGAGGACGGTGGTCTATGGAGAAAGGTGGTGACAGCTAAGTATGGTAGTAGAGAGGATTGGGATCCTTTAGTCCCTAGGGGTCCCTATGGATGGAGCCCATGGAGGGGTATTATGACTCAGCTCGAATCCTTCAAAGTCGGTCTTGCTTTCGTAATGGGGGATGGGAGATGTGTCTGCTTCTGGATTGATGCTTGGTGTGGTGAGAGACCTTTGAGGGACGTGTACCCGGATATTTATGCTATGGCGGTGGACCCTAATGCAGTGGTAGCATCCTAACTATCCGTAGTGGGTGAGGAGGCTGTGTGGCTCCCTATGCTTCGGCGGGCCGCTTTTGATTGGGAGATCCCAAGCGTGGCTCAATTTCTCGACAAGCTCCGAGGTGCCCGATTCAATCTAGGCCTTGAGGATCACCATGTGTGGGTCAACGAAAATAGTGGTTTATTCTCGGTAAAATCCTGTTATGAGATGTTGGCGAATGTGAGGATGGAAGAGGGCCCATGGAAGGCTTTGTGGTACACTGCGGTGGATATGCTGTGGAGAAAAGGTTTTTATATGCCTAGCATGTGCTTGCTCTACTACTAGCACTCGAAGTCTTGTTCCCATTTGCTTCTTCATTGTGTTTTTTCTTGGGAGATCTAGTGTGGTATTGTGAGGGAATTCGGGCTAAATTTCGTGGCCCCGTCGAACATTATGAGCCTCCTTCACGGGTGGAGAATAAATGCTTTAAATAGCATGGGTCGTAGAATTTGGAAGCTTGTTCTGGTAGCAATTTCTTGGGCAGTGTGGAGGGAAAGAAATAATAGGGTGTTCCAAGGTCAGTCGGAGCTAGCTTATTAAGTTTTTAGGCGTGCAAAGGATCTGATTATTTTTTGGGCCCCTAGATGTAAAGGTTATGACAACCTCCCTATGGGGACCCTAACCAGGGATTGGGCTAATTCCATAGGTATTGACTAGGTGTTGGTAGAGGTCTTGGTGGTTCTTTTTTGGTGTGGTGGGGGTTCTGCCCTTTGCTGTAGGGGATTTCTCATCCCTGATCTTGTATTCCTTTCTTTCCTTTTTTCCTAATTTAATAAAGTTTTTTGCTTATCAAAAAAAAGAACCATATTAAAATGACAATCCCTCCAAATTTATCACAGTTTAATAATATTAATCTTCTCAAAGGAGTGTTCATATCTATATCTCTTTCTTTTAATTGAGCTAACCTTTGTGTTTCACATGGTTATGTGGGTAATGGCTAAGGGAATTTCAATGGATCATCAAACTCAACTTAAAACAAAACAGGCCAAGTAGGTAAGTAGGATGAGCCATTCAAACTAACATTCTATTAAATTCAAGTGTGTATGAATGATCTTTAAGATGGATTCCTAAACCTCTTTCAATGGGTTAGAAGTAATCAAGCCACACTATCGTGTTAGACGAAGGTGGGGCAGGAATTATGCATAAAGAATCAATATCATACTACAAAATACCAAATGAGCTTCTTTGGTAGGAATAACTTTAATTCTTCAACTAATCTAGAAGATGATCAAGCTACACTGTTGCATAAGATAAGAAATCTTCTAGTTAAAATTGAGGTTGCGCTTCCAAAGGATGAGCTTCAAATCCCACTTGATATTAATCATCCAAAACTTAGGAAGAGAAGATTAACCACACAGCCCAAGACTAAGGCAAACTAATGATAATCGAGAAAGTGAGCAAAAAGGGGTGCCTAACACCTTCTCCAATTCAGGATCGAACTATTTACTAGAGAACCTTATTCGTCTTCTCAAACCAATGTCCAATCACATAATTAAAAAGGTTGGTGGCAACTTCAAATCATCATGGGATCTTTTCTACAATGGGTAAGCTTTTATCTAAAAGGACTCGTCCATTTTGCGAAAATCGAGGCCTACAGTCCCCTCAACTTAGAAGAGATATAATCAACTAGGAAATTGAAGATGGGCCTTGGTTCAGTGATGGAGTCCATCAAGCTTGAAATATCTAATTGGGTAGTGTGCTCTAAGGATTTTAAGAGTCTTCAGCCTAGTGATACTGTCCAAGATTGGATGTCTTGCTCAAATTCAGGCAGTTGAGATCATAAAAGCCTAGTCTCTCGATTGAGGCTTCCTTCAAGTTGCATCCTCAAGCTGAATTTCAAGCAATCTGGATCTAGGTGGGAATGGGCGTGTAATTAAGAATGGTGATGGGTCCTGCTTGTGGGTTTACCCCGGTCTGGCTGGGGTTTGTGATTCCTCTAAGGTGGAAGTTATGGCCTTCTTGTTTGGGTTGCGTGCCCTTGGGGATCTACAGCTGACGGGTGTCATTGTGGAAGGCAATTTATGTGCTAGTAGTTGGGGCTAAGGTACTTGTATGGGCCCTTAGAGGTTAACAACGTTTACTCATGAAATTAGAGATCCAGTTCAAGAGTTGAATCCCTCATTTGCTCTTGTTCTTAGGTCTTAAAATGACCTTGTTGACTTTTAGCTAAAAGTGGAGTTGTGAGGATGTCTATGTACTCGGGCCCAAGTAATCCTGATTGATGTATTTGTACTATACTAAATAAAAAAATAAAAAAACTCCCAATGAGGACACGAGGAGATGGGTGAAACTTTTTTATGCGAAACCAAGTACAAAGTATATGCAAAACACTTGCTATAGGGTTCAAATAATATATAATAACTCCAATAACCAAGGTCTGAAAATTCTGCCAATAGGCAATTTAGTAATTTTCTAGAAAAGTGGAAAATTATCAAAAAATACCCTTCTGACGTGTCAGAATTTTGTGGCTTTTTGGGAATCTTCCAGGCAGACCTTAGGGATACTCTCCTCCAAATTTCACAAGAAACGGATGTCTCTAGCTATTTAAACTAGAAAATGATTATTTAAGCAATGGTACTTCAATGGAAAATTCAGCAGAGAAACCCGGAAAAGTGAATACAACTCCAGCACCAATTAAGATCTCAAAGAGTTGTTCTTACCTCTTGTAGGTGAACCCAAGACCTCTTGAAAAGTGGCAAAGTCAGCCTCAAACGATACACCAAAATATTTTAAAAATTCTCCGAATATTGTAATCACAAGAGGGTAACGCCTGGTGCTGTCTCCACCTGCTCCTACTTGTTAGGAGTAGGGTTTTGAGGACAGTATAGGGCATAATATGGGTCGTCCAGAGCTGTAGGAGGTCTGGGTAAGAAGCTTTGATCAAATATCAGGGGGTAGGGGATGGTGAATGAAATCATGATGGAGGGTATGGTATTTTTCTGCAGAAAATTTCTACAGCAGATTTATAAAAAAATGATGATGAGAAAAAGAAGGGAGATGGAATAGGATGGAAGAAGAAGGACAAGATTGAAGAACTAAGAGAGAACTTACCTTGAAACTTGAAGAAGAGAAGAGAAGAAGCTGCCTACCTGAGTCTTCAAAACACGATTTCTTATTTCAAAAAAACTGCCCATTCGTTTATAGCAATAGGGTTTTAAACCCTTTTTAAACTTTTGGACACAAACTCTCTAAAATACCCCCCTAGTAGTCCACACGACCAACACTAATTTAACCCTTATTTAACTAAAAAAAAAAACCATAAAATACCCAATTTACCCCCTAAACATTGTTAAACACTCTTAATTAATAAAACCTACTCTATGGCTGCAAAAGAGCCTTATTACATGCTGCAAAAG
>JAOXJP010000135.1:0-18410 GCA_025762735.1 Platanus orientalis
TAGTGGTATTCGTTTATCACACAACACTCCAGAAGCACCTCTCTACTTCAACCATCCCGCTCTAATTCTATGAGCAAGCGGACAAACATTGGCTTGGATTATGTGCAAATGAATCTCATGAGAACTGTGCAAACAGCACCCGAGGAGCTGACACATCAGTACCGAAAAGTGATTTACACTTTGGGGGGGGGCACATATCACTTTTCGGTGCTGATGTGTCTGTACCCTGATGCCATTTTCACAGTTCTCACAAGATTCATTCTCACCTAATTTTTTTCCACAAACAGTACTCCAGGGTTTTTGGTCAATAAACTGGATAAATTACAAAAACACTTTGTATAATACGTGTTCTCTTTTTAGCTTATGATGAGATTTACTGCTTTAATCATATGTGAAGGTTACATGACCTCTAATCACCAATCATGGCCCCTTGTTTTGAGTACACCTATGAAAGTCCTGTCATTAACTTCCTCAATAGTGGTTTAATGCCCTAAACTATTCTAATATTAAAAACTGATAATTGCTAAAACATGACCCGAGGATGGCTTTGTGGGTAAAGTCAGGATTGATCTGGGTGGACCAATCAACCCGGAACATTCTGGTCATAAAGTTCTAAAAGTAAAGAATTTGATCTTTCACAGTCAAGTGGTTTAATGCATATTAAAGTGTTGTAGTTGGGACTGCAGATTATTACAGATTAGACATTTGGACTACCTTGTTTACCTTGTGCGTCTTGGGTCAACTATTCCGACCGTCCGGTTAGGACCAAGTTTTGATTATTGACTGGAAGGTCCAGCGAATATCACCGAGGACAGTGTCTTTACCGAGCAAAAGCCTGATAGAGAAGGAAGAAGACAGAAAGCACTGGAGCAAAGGAGGGTACATTAAGTGCAATACTTGAAAGAAACAAGGCTGGGACTTTTGGGGGAGACTCTCTCTCTCTTGAACTGTTTTGAATGAGACTTGGAGGCTTTCGTAGGCTGGACATGTATATATATATATATATGTGGATGATTAACTGTAGCAAATTTTGTTGTAGCTTTTTTGTAACATTCACAAACAGACAAACACCATGTTAAAAGACCAAAACAAAAAAAAAAAGACTCATGTTAAAAGACAAAAAAAAAACCCATTTGTTGTTCATACTGCAGAAAACTATAGCAAAATTTGCTACAACTGATCTTTGTCGTAATAATAAATAAATTTCCAAGGTTACTATGGTCCATGGATTTAAGCACGGACACAATATGTCCAATAAGGTTAGAAGTGTATTTAACTGAAGATGGAGAAAATTTTTAAATAAAAAAGAAACGACAAAAAAAATGTCTAAGATGTGGAGTTTCAGGGTTCAACCTAGATCCAAATGGCTGAAGCTTATTGATGCTAACATGGTTCGCTTACACAGGTTTTTGACTCGACTCTGATAGTAGGAGTCAACTTGATTTGGGATTCATGAGAGTAAATCAAGGAAGTTATGACACTTTTAATTTTTTACTTGTGTAAAATTAATCAAATATTTAAAAATAATTAAACATATAGTATTTTAAATCAAGTATTATTCATTTTTATAAAATTAAAAGCATTTTGTATTATCAAATAACCTGAAAATCTATAATAAATCATACAAATTACTAAGAGTATAATACCATAACAAGGTAAACATAACTAAATTATAAACTCTAAAATCTAAAATAATGAAAAAGTACTACAATTAGTAATAATCTATTGAAAAACTAAATTTCAACATTTCAATACAAACACAAGAAAAAATACAATTCAATCCCCTAGGTCCATGCTTACATGATTAAAAGCTAAGGTTAAAGTTTGTTCATTCTTTACCACTTTAATCTTCATTCTTTAAAGTTATTTATTCTTTCTCTTTTAGGGTTTTGAATGTCTTATAGAATTCAGTGGAGACTTTAGAAAAAAAAACTCCAACTCTAAAAAACATTAGAGCTCTTTATTATGTTACAATTCAACTCAGGGATCCTTGTTTTTAATGTTTATGGTTCTTTATTTTCATGTGTAATTAAAATGGTCAAGGCTAAAACGATTCACATGAATCAACCTGAGTCAAGGGAGTCATTCAATTCAAGAACTTGATTCAACCAAGTCAAGTATACTTTAGAATCAACACCATGAATCAACTCACTAGGCTTTCCAGTTGAATCAACTCAGCCAAGTCAATGAGTCAACTTGAGGACTCATGCTAAGAAGGTAATTTTGGAGGGTGACGCACCTAACCTTTTCCAAATCCTAAACAATATTAATGATGAAATTCCGTGGGAAATCATTAATGTTGTTAATGACTTAAGATAGGTGGCACTTTAAATATGTGAGAAGACTAGCTAATGAATTGGCCCATGTGTTTGCCATGTGGGTCTCTTGCTTATCAATGAATAGAACATGGTTCTCCATGTTAACGTTTCTTGGTGGCCGCCAAGGGTATTGGATAATATTTTTCTGCTCCTATAAGTCTTATCTTTGATCATCCACCACCTCCCCCCCCCCCCCAATAAAAAAAAGGTTTAGCCCAAATCCTCCACAGGACGCATCTTAAGGGTCTTCTACAACTCCTTAATCACGCTACACTTAATAATGGAATTCATCCACTAGTACATTGACTAGAAACCTTCTTGAGGTTATAAGTTATTTCATATTTCCCTCGCGATACTTATTTGCTATCTACTTATTGACAACAAAAAAAAACCCTTCTTGAGGCTGCTTCTAGCCTAGATGCCTATTATATGAAACTCGCTCCGTCTCTATGAATTAGCTTATAGTGAGTAATTCAATAAGACTATTTTCCTATGAGATTGTAACTAATTTTAATTTATTTGTCCAATTTTTAATAAGGTCAAAGACAACTTCTAATGTAATATACAAATTGTTGGACCTATAGGGTCACGCTGAGTAGCGGAATTACTAATGGAAAATACTTCATCTATGTTCAATTGTGACGCTGCGAACACCTATTCATCTCAACATCGTTAGTGTTAGATTACCAAGTTTATGGTACCATGATAACAGATAGGTCAATCTATGATGAACTTGGGTGTTTTGGGTATACCGCAACTTGAGCATTGGTTGCCTTCAAAATCATTAGTTGTTGGTGGATGGGTCTATGGCACAATGACAATGAACATTCCAATCTGTGATGAACTCAGACTTTGCATTAAACAACACCCAAACATGAGACATACTTCTCATGTATGAGGTGCATGCATTTGTTGGCTTTCTCATTGTAGTAGTTATGGTTTTGATTAGTTCATAGCCCAAATAAATAATTTCTCGTTTAGAAAGTAAAAGATAAATGAATATCAAGAGTATTTTGGAGAGAATGGTGTGATCTAAATCAGCCTATGGGTATGGTATTTATAATATAATTTTTGGTACAGATTTGGTATTAGCCAACTATGGCTTATCAATATTACAATGTGTAAATTAAGCAATACAGGAAAAGACAATCAATCATTTACCTATAATACAAGGAAGAAAAAAATTTCGATAAATAAATAATTGTATTAAGCAAAAAGAGGATTACAATCTAACATATACATACTAGTTTACATCTTTGGAAATAATCTCTTTAAGAGGAGGAGAAAAGTCTTCAAGACGAAGAACATGCTCATCAGGACCTGTAGCCCAACTTGCCAATATGTCTGTTGGCTAATTTGCTTCTCTCCTAACGTGATGGATCTCAACACTTCCAATCTCCTTTAAGGTCTTGGAGATTTTTTTCTTTTAGACTTAGGACCTTTCACGGGCATTTACTTTCATGGTTGATGATATCCACTACTAACTTAGAGTCCATGTGCACTCTCAGTTTAGTGATTCCCCGATTGTTTGCAACCTCCAAACCACAGTAAAGGGAAAACAATTGTAACCATAGTACATGTTTTTATTCAGATGTAACAACATAACCAATCAATGGCTTCCCATCATAACTTCATATTAAACCTCCATAACACGATCTGATTGCAGTTATCAAACCATCATAGGAGAGGACCCAAAACTCTTTTCGAGGTCTCAGCCATGTGAAACTAATGCGTTCCGAGTTTGTTACCAACAGCTTCATGTTCCACTCATCTGCCACATGGATCATAAGGGGGCTGTTTGTTATGATTTTATCCAGATGTTTTATTTTTGTTCCCACATCAAAAATGATCTCAGCACATACCATGTCTTTCCTCCTAGCCACACTGTTGAAATAGCATTGGTTACGCTATTTCCATATGTGACATAAGGTGCCATTGAAGGTTAATTTGGAAATGGTAGCAGCGGTGCAATTTCCTACAAAAGTATTCTTGATCCATTTTTGTTTCTCCCCAAAAATTCTAGCATGTTTTTTGTGAGGGTGCAGTTTTCTCAGCATCAATTCTCAAACTCTTCTTGTGAATGAATATCCAAAGAAGAGATGCTCAAGTGTTTCTTTGTCATTCCAACAAAAGAAACACTGGGACGTGTTTAGTATTCCCAATTTGCAAAGATGGGATTGTGTGGATAATCAATCAACCTTTAAAGACTCTCTAGGCTAAAGAGCTATGTTTTGGGATAAAATGTTTGCACCAAACTACATTTATCCAATCTACTTTAGTGTCGTGTTCCCTTAAGACATTCCATGCTAAAGCTGTTGAGTAATCTCCACTCGGATTTGCCATCCAAATAACCACATCTTGATCCTCGGGGTTGAGAACTTCAATTGTATGCAACAAAGTCCACACCTCCATTAGGTCTGTAGATACCACAAGAAAAGGTCTCCAGTTGCCAACTACCAAAATCTTGTCAACTTTGGTCATCTTGTTCAATCCCGAGTCATATCATATCCAATCTCCATACTTGTTGAGAAGAACTCCATATGGATGTCATTTGTCAAGCCACAACCTTGTGTCGCTTCAATTCCCTAAACAATACCTCACATTGGGTTCTACTTTATCCCTTAGTTTTAGCAACTTTCTCCATAACCAAGAGCAGTCACTAGGGATTTTTAAAGTCTAGACAAAATTATGTTTCAACTATTTTTCATGTATCCACTTAATCCACAAGTTGTCTTTCAGAGCCACAAGCCACCATAATTGTTTCAAAACACCTGCATTATTAATGTCCTTGACTCTCCTTATATTCAGTCCCCCTTCTTCAAGGGGTTTGCAAATAGCATCCCAACTTACTTCATGAATCTTCTTTGTTAAATACAACCCTCCCCAAAGAAACTTTGCAAAGATGGATTCTAACTATTTTCGAACTTTTCCTAGCAAGCCGAAAACTCCAACCCAATAGATGTAGCAACTTTGAAGAATGGATTTAAGAAGAGTTAGTCGCCCTGCAAAAAACAATGGTCTTATCTTCCACCCTATCAATCTTTGCTTAATTTTGTCTAAGATACTAAAGCAATCTTAGGATGACAGTCAACCTGAAATGAGAGGGACTCCAAGGTACCTCATAGGAAGGGAGCCAATTTGGAAGCCTGTAATTTGTTTGAGTTCTTCTATCATGGTACCTTGTAAGCCTACAAAAATTTGAGTGGATTTTTCTTTATTCACTTAAAGGCCTAATATGTTGGCAAGGATATTCAGAATATTGTTTGTTGCCTCCAGAGAGCTTGTATCCACTTTGAGAAAATCATCAGGTCATTTGTAAAAGCCAAATGAGACAAAGAAATATATTTGCATTTTGGGATTAGTGAAATATGCCCTTCTCTTATCCCTTTTTCAAGGAGAGAGGAGAGTACTTCCATGACGAGGAAAAATGAGAGATTGGATCTCCTTGTCTAAGGCTGCATATGTTCAGGAAGAAACCTTTGGGATTGTCATTTTATCAAGACAAAAAAATATGGGACTTGTGATGCACTGCATCACCCAATCAATGAATTGCTCAGGAAAATTCATCTTCTGGAGTGTGGTTTGTATAAAATTCTATGAGATGGAATCATGTGCTTTCTTTAAATCTATCTTCATAATGGCCGCTAGATTGTGATTCATTCTTTCAAAAGCTCTGACTACTTCATGACATACTAGAATGTTTTCTATGATGGACCGCCATTCAATGAATGTAGTTTGATTCAATTGAACCAAGGATGTAATCACCAACTTTAGTCTGTCAGCCATGATTTTTATGATGAATTTATACAACAAGTTTCATAGGAATATCAGTCTATAATCACTTAATCTGACAGCATCAATCTTCTTCGGTATAAGGGATAAAAAAAAAGGAGCATTTGTTTCCTTAAGGAGCCTCCCTCTATTGAAAAAATGTTGAACATCAGCAATCACATTAGGACTTACGGTCTCCCAAGCAGCCTTAAAAAAAAAGTGTGAATCCATCTGGGCCCTGAGCTTTGCCTTTTCTGCCATTCTATATGACATTTTTTATTTCCTCTACAATAATCTCCTTTATTAGCATAACTTTTTCATCTCCATTCAGTACTTTATCAACTTCCCACTAAATAGTGTTATCACTTGTTTTATTCCTAGGACCAAGGATATTTTTTAAATATTTTTCAACTCCTATCCTTATCTCCCCTTCATCTTCAATAACCTCATTATTTTAAGAAATGATCCTCCTTATATGATTTTTGTTTCTCCTAGCCATGATGGACCAATGAAAATTTTTATTATTTTGGTCTCCCAGTTTGAACCACTGAATTCTAGACTTTTGTTTAAGAAAATTGTCATCTTGCTTCAATGCTTCCAAATAGTCTCCAATCACCTTCTTTTCTAAAGTAGCAAGATTTTCATCATTTCTTTAAAGTCTTTGTGCATCTTGAATTTTAAACATTTCATCCCTCAATTGTTGCACCCTCACATCCACTTGCCCAAAGGATTCTATGTTCCATTTATTTAGAGCCAGCTTCACTACTTTCATCTTTTTAACTACCCGAAAGAGAGGGTCACAAGTAATCTGAACATTCCATGCTTCTCTAACCACATGTTGGAACTAGTCATGGTGAGTCCACATGTCAAAAAATTTAAATGGAATCGGCCAAGATTGCTTGCATTCACTTGTGACAACAATATAGGGTAATGATCTAATATTCCTAGTAAAGTGAAATTTGCATCCAACCATGGGAAACAATCATTCCATTCACCATTACGAAGAACTCTATCCAATTTGCATTCTATATTTTCTTTGCCAACTTGTTTGCTCTACCAAGTTAACTTTTGCCCCCACCACTTAAGACCATTCAAGTCCACCTCTTGAATACATTGATTTAACTCTTCCATTGCTTCAAAATTCGGAGAAATGCCACCAATTTTCTCATGCCCAAACCTCACACAATTAAAGTCCCCCACCACAATCTAAGGCATAGTCATCCTCATCTGATTTATTGCATCCCATAATTCCTTTTTGTCACCCTAGTCATTTTTAGCATAGACAGCAGAAACCTGAATTACCTTCTTTATTATTTTACAATTTACTCGACATGTAATCAATTGAGATAATTTTTGAAGTAAGACCACCTCCACATCTTATTCTTTAAACAACAACCATATTTTATCATTTTCATTAAATTCATAATTAGTAATATGATTCCCCTCCTCAAAGGATTGTTGCAAAATCCTATCTTTATTTTCCTCCTTTACATTTGTCTCAACAAGAATGCAAATATTTGGTTTGTTAGATTTGATTTCTTTGACAAACTTTGCCTTTTTTTTTCAAAGTGTTCAAACCTCGCACATTCGAAGCCATGATTTTAACCATGATGGACATTTAGGGAGGATGAGGTTCCCTCAACTCTCTTAGGAGTTGTTAACACTATTTCAGGTCCGCTTCTTCCTTGCTTTATAGGTTTCTCCAAGATGCGTTAAGAAGTAAGCTTAACTAGATTAAGCCATTGTTGGTGTTGGATTTGTTTGAGGCACTTTACTAAGCTTGATGGGTTGGATCTTAGCTCCCTCCCCTTTAAAGCATCCGAACCTTCTTTATCTCCTCTTTTATTTATTACTTGTTGATCTCTGTGTTCAGTGGCTTCACCCGCATCATCGATCAAGTTTGTACTTTCCAAACCATTTATTTTGTCTCCACGCAATCCATCTCCCTCCTCTAAAGACGCTAGGACATCAAACCTATATGTTGCAGGTTCTTTGGTTAGATTAGTGTTTTGGTTTATCTCAGCCTTCCTTGGTTCCTCTACTCCATTTAAACTTTTTTTCAATGGCTTTTAGGGAACTTCACCAATTTCTTTATTTTTTGGCCTCCATACGGACTTAAGCTTCACTTATTTTGGGCATTGCTGATCACTATGTCCAAAGCAAAGACACTTGCTGCATCTTATAGGCTTCTAATTGTACACAACTCTCTGTTTATACCTCTCTCCCTTCTCAATTTGTACATCGATGGTCTCCATGAGAGGTTCATCAACAGTTATTTCAATACATAACCGTGCATATGATAATATTTTCCATGATTTGGTATATCAATCAGTATATAAAGGTGTTCCCAAGACACTCCCAATGACGCTCAAATTTTTAACTGGCCAATATTGGAAAGGCAACCCTGGTAGAGATATCTACATTGGAATTGTTTTTAAATCTACTTTCTCCATCTCCACCTGTTTACTCCAAGCCCGAAGGATTAAAGGCCAGTGAGCCACCATCCAAGGTCTAGTTTCTAAAATACGTTGCTTGTCTTCATCACATGAGAATCAAAAAACAAATGTACCATTCTCCATTAAAGAAATACTCACACTTCCTTTGAGTTTCTAGATTTTGGTCATGACCTCCTTGACGTACGTGAACTCTAGTAATTACCTACCTATAATGCATTCATCACTCAACTATGGTAACATACTCATAAGGTATTACCATCACCTTCCTATAATATATTTAACACTCTAACTATGCTAATATACTCATAAGGTAACAAAATAAGTGAGTCAATGGCATTGAATATGTTTATTAGCATTATTACTCCACTGCAAACTGATAGTAAGGTTGACCATCAGTTTGGACCTAAAACCAAGAAATAATATAGTCATTGGTGAAGATATCGGGAAGTTGACTATTGGAACAAACAAATTGAATGGAAAGAGTACCATTGGCAATAAGATCACGAACAAAGTGGTAGTCGACCTTAATATGTTTGGTTCATGCATGGAACACCAGATTAGTAGCCATGTGTACTACACTAACATTGTTACAATAGACAACAAGTTGCTTGTAGAAAAAAACTCGAAGATCCCACAAGAGATAGAATAACCAAAGAATTTCAAAAGTAGTTACTATTAGGGCTTTATATTTAGCTTCAGCACTCGAGTGCACAACTATTTGTTGTTTCTTAGAACCCCATGATAAATACAAAAGCCAGTGGTGGATCGTCAAATGTGAGAATAGTCAGCCCATTCAGCATTAGAATAAAACTGTCATGAGGGGTAATGGTCCAAAGAAAATTTTGAAGCCAAAACCCTAGGTGCCTTTTAGATAACGCAAGATGTGTTTTACAACTTGATCATGCACAATTTTCGGAGCATGCATAAATTGACAAACCTGATAACATCATTGCTAATATTGGGTCAAGTTAAAGTGAGAAATTAAAGTGCTTTAACTATATTGTGATATTCATGAGGATTAGATAATGGATCACCCTCTAAGGTTGACATTTTGGAACTGATAATAACCAAGTGTAGAGCAAGTTTTTCTTTCAAGCATACTAGTGCAACGAAGTAAGTCAAAAGTGTACTTCATTTAAGTTAACACCAGTGAAGAAGCAGTACAATGTACTTCCACTTCAATTCCAAGAAAATAATGAGATCTCCAAGATCCTTCATAACAAATTGCTCACCAAGATGCTAAATCAACTAAAAGAGAAGACTGTGGTTATCATTGGTTATGACAATATCATCTACATAAAGTAAGAGGACTATGGTGCCCGTAGAAGTGTGTAAAACAAACATAAAAGTATCAGCAAGGCTTTGTCAAAATTTAAGTTATGATAAAAAAACCAATGAAGCACTGAAACCAAGCATGTGATCTCTATTTGAGACAACAGATAGACATTTTTGAGATAACACACTTGATGAGGTTGTGCATGATCAACTAAGCCTAAGAGTGGTTCCATAAATACCTTTTCTTGCAAAAGGCTATGTAAGAATGTATTTTTGACATCCAGTTGCTTTATGAACCAGCCATAAGAGACAACAACAATAAGGATAGTACAAATGGTTGTAGGTCTCACAACAAGACCGAATGTGTCAAAAAAATCAACTCCGGGCTATTGATGAAATCCTTGGCTGTAAGACATACTTTATAATAGTCTATAGTACCATCACTTTGTTGCTTGATCAAATAGACCCAACAACAACCAAAAACATTTATGGCAAGATGATAAGGAACTATTGACCATGTATCATTTTGTAATAAAGCATTGTACTCATCATGCATCTCCCATCTCGAGTCATATGTTGCTTGTTTATAGGAGGTTTGTTCAGTGGTGCAGTGAAGAAGAGAGGTAAAGGAACCGGGAATATGATGTTTAGTAGAAAGATTCAAAAAGGTTTTGGGACGACGAGTGACCATGTGATGACATTGAGATGAAGCAACAAATGTGGGTAATGATGGAGGAGGTGGAATTGAAGAATTCTATTAGGATGATGATGCAACATCATTATTACTTAGCATAGTGGTTGGAACTAGAGGTAACATCATTAGTATCAAGTTGAGGTTCAAGTGTTGAAGTGGGAGTGAAAATCGGCAACATGACAGTTGATAGAGCTTGAGAATGATAAATGAATTAATCAACCTGTGAAACAAAAAATGGAAAGATTTCTTCATTAAATACAATATAATAGGAAACATAAATTCATCTTGATTTTGGTTTAAATCATCAATACCCCTTTTGTGTTCCATTGTAGCCAAGAAAAATACATGGCATGGACTTGGGACTGAATTTATCCTTTTTGTATGCACCCGAGTGTAGAAAGCACTGATATCCAAAGACTTTAAGTAGAGTAATTGGGCATAGACTAAAAAAGCATCTCATGAAGTGATTTTTTGTCCAAGATAGGAGTAGGTAGCTAATTAATAAGATGTACGACAGTCATGAAAGCTTCCAACAAAAACATTTTGACATTTAAGATTGAAACAATAAGGTAGTGCCCATCTCAATAACATGCTTGTGCTTTCTTTCTACAAAACCATTTTATTTTGGTATAAGAGGACAAAAAAAAAAAAACAGTATGCTATGCCACAATCATCCAGAAAAGATTTAAAATCTCCTTTTATCAATTCCAAGACACCATCACTTTGGAAGTATTTTATTGTAGTTCCAAACAAATTCTCAACCATAGCTTTAAAGTAATAAAATCAAACAACCCTAGCATATTTCATATGCAAAGGATAGATCCAAGAGTAGAGACTAAAATCATCCACAAATGGACAGACCAAAGTATATCACCACGAAAGAATCTCCTTGTCTTCATATAAAGAGAACCCGTGGCTCTGATACCGCATTAAAGCTAAATGAATATCAAGATTATTTTGGAAGGAATGACATGACCCAAATGAGTCTACAGGTATGGTATTTATAATATAATTCTTGATATAGATTTGGTATTAGCCAACCATGTTATGTTAATATTACATATGTGTAAATTGAGCAATACCGGGAAAGATAATCAATCACTTACCAATACTAAAAGAAAGAGAATTAATTACCAATCTATAATAAACTCATCATTCAACTATGGAAACACACTCATAAGGTATTACCATCACCTTCTTATAATACATTTAATAGTCTAACTATGATAATATACTCATAAGGTAACAAAATTAGTGAGTCAATGGCATTGAATATGTCTTACCATTATTAAAGCAAATAAGAAGGAGAAAACTTACATCCCAGGTATGGAGTTTGTTGTAAACACTAATTCACCTGCATGAAATTTCCCTCCAATGATTTACCATCTCACCCCTTTTTTATAAGGTGCCCAACTCATTCTAGATATTTAAGATTATAAATTTTCTAAATATGTCAAATATCTTCTATACTAGGTGAACTTATGCTAGACATATGGAATCATAGGAATTTTCACCTACCCTTTTGTAATATTGTACACATCTATCTATATGTTCTAAGATGAATTATAACTACCCTTTTATTTCTCTCATTTTAGACAATCTTTTCCCTCAAAAGTTGTTGCGTCACTGAAATCTTAGAATAAGCCCAAAGCTTTGATTACTTCACTAAGTGTTCATGCCTAATCCAAACCTATCCATTTTTGGTTAAGAAATCTTCCCCATTAAAACATTATTTAAATTTTTGACAGAGAAAATAAACGATGTAACACTTCTAATATTGGGAGCTTTTTCACTTTCGTTGCTCCGTCAAATCCTTTCAACTTCACACGCTTGTTCCGCTCCATGATTTGGTCATTGGAGGGAGGGGACACTAGACCGCAGTCTGCCACAGCCAGCACTGTTCTGCAACCTGACAACTTGTCCATAATTTAATATGGTACAGAAGCTTCTAAATGCGTTACAGACAGGACATCATGATTCATATAAAGACGAAGATCTTATACAACTTTGAATTCTCCATCTAAAACGAAAGCTTGGTCTTTTCCTCAAACAAACCTGGTTAGCTGTGGTTTTCACATACTAGTGCAGGTCAAACCACGTGAGAGGAAAAAGGCTAAAAGGGTGTTTTGGGAATACTTACCCATCACGCCGCTCTATTTTTCATTGCCTTGTGTAAAGTTGTGAACGCTGATACTTCTTGCCTTCCCACCTCGGTAGGGTGGGCGGTGGGAGCCAGTGATTTGACAACTTCCAACAGAGGCAAGTGTTTTGTCGTAGTCAAACTTTGAACTGATCTGGACCATTGATTTGGTGGGCCATTTGAGTGATAAGAAGTGGATGGTCAAAAGCCTATTTCTTTGGACATAAGGGTACGATTGAGATAGAAAGTTGATAAAATATCTGTGCTATTCTACCTCAAACACATGACACTACTAATAATTATGATGATTGAATGGTTGGTTAAGGTGGGTGGGCGTCTTCTTAAGATTTCAACCACTAGACCTCTTCTTCCATTTGCGTCTTTCTTTGACTTTTATGAAATACGAAGGCTTAAGGTTGCATCTTTTGAGGATTGTTTCTTCTGAGGGATCGTGAACAGATGAACTCATCTTCTCTTCTTTTTGTTCTCATCAAAGATTGAAGTATTTGGCTTGTCTGTGCGAGTTTGTGAGAGATGGGTGCCAGGGAAAGTCCATGATTCATGGGATCTTGAAGTCATCTTCTTCTCTTCTTGTTGATCTCCTGGAAGATTGAAGTATCTGGCTTGTCTGTGATAGTTTGTGGAGAGATGGGTGCCAGAAAAAGTCCATGATTCAACATCTTTTCTGTTCTGTGTTTCTTCTCATGAGGATCATGAACTCACCTTCTCTTGTTGTTCTTCAGGGAGATTGAAGTATCTGACCTGTCTATGCAAATTTGTGGAGAGATGGGTCCCAGAAAAACTCCATGGTTCATCATCTTTTCTGTTCTGTTTCTCTGCTTTTCTCTCAACACCCATCTCTGTATCGGAGTAAGCATCATCTCTGCAGGGGAATCTATTTCTGGAGACCAGACATTAATTTCTCAAGGAGAAGGGAACTTTAAACTGGGTTTCTTCACAACAGGTAATAATTCTCAGAACTACTACATCGGCATCTGGTATAGTAAAATCCCAGGTCCGACCGTAGTTTGGGTTGCAAACAGAGATAAGCCCCTCTCTGATAAATATTCCTCAGAATTGAAACTCCTGGAAGATGGAAATCTGGTCCTCTTCAACTCGTCCAAAACCCCAATTTGGTCCACAAATTTGAACTCTTCGACCTCCAATTCTACCGAGGCAGTGCTTCTTGATTCTGGAAACTTTGTTTTGAGAAATAGATCGGAGGGTTTGAATTCCTCTGCTTTCCACTGGGAGAGCTTCGACCACCCGACTGATACATGGTTGCCGGGTGGAAAGCTTGGATTGAATAAACTCACCAACAAATCCACGCTGCTTACTTCATGGATAAATAAAGAAGATCCAGCTCCTGGCATCTTCTCCCTCGAGCTAGACCCTGCTGGAACCAGTCAGTATTATATACTGCGGAACATGTCTCAAAATTACTGGACTAGTGGGACTTGGAATGGGCAAATTTTCAGATTAGTTCCTGAGATGAGAATAAACTATATCTACAATTTCACCTATGTTTCCAACGAGAAGGAGAACTATTTCTATTACACTGTCTATAATACATCTATTATTTCTAGATTTGTGATGGGTCTGTCGGGGCAAATTCAGCAATTGTCTTGGTATGAGGACATAGGGTGGAATTTGTTTTGGTCTCAACCAAGACAGCAATGTGAGGTTCCTGATCTTTGTGGGGCTTTCGGTACCTGCACTGAGAAAGCATTGCCCTTTTGTGGATGTTTGCCAGGTTTTGATCCCCGCAATACAAGAGATTATTGGAATCTGAGTGATTGGTCTGGTGGGTGTAAGAGAAGAAACCCGTTGCAATGTATGAACACTGCTTCTGTTAATGGACAGAAAGATGGGTTCTTCCTGATGCCCAACATGAAATTGCCCAAAAATGCACAATCTTTAGCAAGTGGGAGTGCCGAAGCCTGCTCATCGGCTTGCTTGACTGACTGTTCTTGCACTGCTTATGTTTATGGCAGTGGGGGGTGTTCAGTATGGAATGGAGATCTGTTGAATCTGCAACAACTCTCTGATGGTGACACTGGTGGAGGAAATCTCTATCTCAAACTTGCTGCTCCAGACCTTCCAAAATCTGGAGGTAAGAAGGGGAAAATTACTGGTGCTATTGTGGGTGCTGTTGCAGGGGTTGTAGCCCTCTTGGGCATTGTGGTGGTGCTACTTTGGTGTTGGCGGAGGAGATTGGCTGGACCTCCAAAGGCAGTTGAGGGTTCTTTGATTGCGTTTGGGTACAGAGACTTACAAAGTGCAACCAAGAACTTCTCAGAAAAATTGGGTGGAGGAGGATTTGGTTCTGTCTTTAAAGGAACGCTGCCTGATTCAACTGTCATAGCTGTGAAGAAGCTTGAAGGTTTCAATCAAGGAGAGAAGCAATTCAGAACAGAAGTGAGCACAATTGGGACAATTCAACATGTTAATCTCGTTCGCCTCCGCGGCTTCTGCTCGGAAGGTACTAAAAGGTTGCTTGTCTATGATTATATGCCAAAGGGCTCTTTGGATTTCCTTTTTTTCCATGACAAAAAGGAGTTGGAGATTTTGGACTGGAAGACGAGATACCAAATTGCACTTGGGACAGCCAGGGGATTAGCTTATCTACATGAGAAGTGCAGAGACTGCATCATACACTGTGATGTCAAGCCAGAGAACATACTATTAGATGCTGAATTTTGTCCAAAGGTGGCAGATTTTGGTCTGGCAAAGCTTATGGGCCGTGAATTCAGTCGTGTTCTAACAACCATGAGAGGGACGAGAGGATACCTCGCACCAGAGTGGATTTCAGGAGTGGCGATCACACCCAAAGCTGATGTTTACAGCTATGGTATGATGCTTTTCGAAATTATATCAGGCAGGAGAAACTCTGAGCAATCTGAGGATGGGAAGGTTGCCTTCTTCCCTACTTGGGCTGCAAGCCAAATAATTGGTGGTGGAGAAATCCTTGCTCTTTTGGATTACAGGCTAGAGGGTAATGCTGATATTGAAGAACTCACTAGAGCTTGTAGAGTTGCTTGTTGGTGCATCCAAGATGACGAAGTTCATAGGCCATCAATGGGGCAGGTAGTTCAGATACTTGAGGGTGTCCAGGAGGTAACTCTGCCTCCAATCCCAAGATCTCTCCGAGTTCTTGCAGAGGATCATGAGCAAATGGTTTTCTTCTACGAATCTTCCTCAAACCAGAGTTCACAAGCACAGACTAACAGCTCCAATGCTAACTCTCAAGCCAGGAGCACCATGTCGTCAAAAAGTTCAATGTCGGGAAGATGAAAAAACTGGGAAAGAGTTCTAATTAGTTCTTGCATTCAGTTTTGAGTGCAAGTATATTCTGCAGTTCTACATCAAAGCTTGGAGCTGTAGTTTAAAATCTCTATTGGTGTTTCCATTTATCCTTTTCTTCATAGAATCTTGCATGTAAGCCTTTGCATTCCATTACATCCTCAGTTATCAGTTTATAATACTTGAAATAAGAATACTAGTTTGTTCCCTCCTATTGATCTTCTATTTCTTCCCTCTTATTATTATTATTTTTTATTTTCCTCCTGGATTGAAATCTCTAGTTTGATTCTGGGGCTAAATTCTACCCATTAGGTGGCCCACAGTTAGCGGTTAATATCAGTAAGGTGCTCTTGCCGTGTTTAAGGTAGAAATTAGGGGGTCATTTGGGGATAATGCAAAGATAAACTAAGAATTCCAAATTGGAAGTTCTAAGTTTCGACAGCTGAAGCTTGGTGCATGATACAGAGTAACAACAGCAGCAGCACTGTGACTAATTTTTTACACTAACCAATAAACCAAAGGAAAATAAGATGTGTTTGGTTGAAAGATAATGACCCTGAGGGTAAGTTGCTTCTATATTTTAATAGTTTTAATAAGTATTTTATAGTGAAATATTTCTTAATTTTCTATGAATTTCTTCGTAATAATATTAGAATTCTAATTAATAGTCATTTCTAATTGGAAAATGATTAGAAAAGAATGCGGGTGAGTTGTCAACTTGGAATCTATCTATTATCACACACCACCCTGTACTGGAATGAATCCCCTTGTATACTGAACCAAGACTGAAAGCGCCTTCTTTCATCTGTTCTGAATCACTATTCATTCTAAATATTCCCCAATTAAACGGAAGAATTTAAAATTTTGTTGATTAGCCCATGTAGTGCTTTTTTTTGTACAGTCGTTTTTCATCGTTGTCTTCTCTTAAAAGACAGTTTATGAAAACTCTATTACCTCTAAGAGAAAAAAGAAATGAGAAGAAGAAGAGAAGAAAAGAAAAAAAAAGAAAAAAGAACAGAAAAGATAGAAACAAAGGATTGAAGCATCAGGAGGTCTGCACCAATTAAAGCTAAATTTGCATTTCAATTGTATAGGATGCAAAGCACTTAAGGATATATCTGCATTGATCATGGATAAATAAATGTTTTGTAACGGGATAGAGGGTAGAGGAATACCTGAAGTAGTGATAAATGGAGACATGGAAGCTTTATGTTAGCAGTGCGAAACACCTAGAAAAGAACCTAAAGTAGTAGTTGTTAATAGCATTTGGAGTCTTGTGATGCTGATACCAAGCACTAATATGAGTGCACAAAGTAAACCTACGGAAGAACACAACTATCTCATAGCAATGATGTATGATGTCTTGAATAATACATGAAATGACTAGGAATACAACATTCAAGGGGAATGATGGTGCAAGGCGCTTGAAGAGATGAATAAAACAGCCATACGTGAAGCTAGAGAATGATTGTGTCTTGAATCTAAAGTTTATCCTCAAAGCTTTCAAAATTATTACAGAGTTGAAAATAAATTGGGATAACTCCAATATGGCGGGTATTCATGTAGAGGGATCTCAAGTCATAAGGTTAGCCGGCTTGTTTGGATGCAAAGTGCAAGGGTGGCCTCTTAAATATCTTGGGCTTTCTCTTGGTGGGTTCATTGATTTGAGAAAATTTTGGGATCCAATGGTTGAGAAGGTGGAGAAAAGATTATAATGTTGGAAAAGATTTTATATTTTGATGGAGGGAATAATCACTTTGATCAAATTGCTCTTGTCAATATTTTGGTTTATTATATGTCTATTTTCAAATTGCCAGTACAAGTTATTGAAGGATTGAACAATTCTAATGTAATGTTCTTTGGGAGAGAGGTGGCATGAAAAAAAAAAAGTATCATTTAATCAAATGGGAGGAGGTTGATAACCAAAGAGAAAGGGGGACCTAGAATTGGAAACATTTAGAAGAAGAATAGAGCCTTGTTAAGGAAATGGACATTTTCTACTGAAAATGGCACTTTGTGGTAATCATTGATTCTCTACAAATATCGATCATATTCAAATGGGTGGGATTTCATGTGCTTGCTAAATTCTCAAGTTCCTTTGATTTGGAAATATGTAATTAGTATCCTTCCGGTGTTTTCACATTGCTAATGATGAAATTGATAGGCAAGTATTTTTTTTCCAGACCTTAAATCTTCAAGTGTTTTTCTTCAAAATCTTAATTTCTTTGAAAGCCTATGTCTTCATTGACTTTTGGCTAGTCCCTTCTCATATAAGAAAATTGGTTCTCTTCTATGCTTCCTCGTATTAGGGAAATAAGATATAATGAAAATAAGTATTAATAAAATAAAAGTATTATGAAAATAATGCTATAATTACAAGATTTGATTTGATTTGATTTGATTAACATTAGCTTAGGTAAAAATGATTTGATTATAATTAGATTAGGTAAGAA
>JAOXJP010000145.1:0-18409 GCA_025762735.1 Platanus orientalis
TTATTATTTACCCATTTTTCAAATCTATCCATATATATATATATATATATATATATATATATATATATATATATATATTGTAATTATTGATAGATAAGGGGGGGATTGTATATTGTCAAATAGTCTAGGGGTTTATGTAATTAACCCATCACGGGAATTATTCTTTACCCATTGGTCCAATCTATCCAAATTTGGAGTGCATGAATTCCTTTGTACCACAACAATATTGTGTTGCACATTTGAAAGAATCAAATCAATCTATATTCCAATGGATTGTTTTCAACCAAATGAAAACTCTATGTATAGTAATAGGTTCATAGTTCTCAAAACAAGGAGAGTAAGTGGGAGGTGTCTAGAGACCTGGCAATCAACAAGAACCATTGTAATGGCTTTCCTTTTTGGTGAAGGTTGGGCGGCTACCAATTGTCATAGAGCAATGGATTCCCATAGGTTTTCAATTAGACATGGCTTCATTATTTGCAGTGAAGATGGATCTTTAGTAGCATTTAGGTTAAAACATTTTTGTGTGCATCCCCCTTAGTCTGTTGAGGATTTTATACGCCAACCCCTAACCTACGCCGTGTCCGCCAATGGTCAAACGGGTGAAAACATCAACGCCAAAAGTGATTTTCACTTTTTTGGAGAGTGTGTAAAACACTTCTGACACTGATGTGGCCCCCTGTTGACTTAGGTATTTTTGTACACCAAGCGTAGAAAAGTCTTGCTGCCCTTAGTCACCAAGGCAAGAGTCATTTTGACTGCATGTTTATGGATAAGGACTTGCATGTCACAAACTTAGCTTCACCAAGCTCCTTAAACCATGTGGCACTTGCTACTTCTCACCACTATAGTCGAGTTAGCCTTACCCGAAGCTAACACTTAAAGTGTTAGTGTACTTAGAGAACAACACAACACACTTGAAGGGAAATGGAAAGTTTTATTGAACACTCTAAAAAATGCATAATAATGCTTGGAAGCTCTTGAGTGGTTTGCAAATGAAGGGTCATCTCCCCTTTTATAGGCCTCCAAGGTCCCCTCCATAGCTTAAGATTGTGTCATGTGTCTCACATCTAAGGGCTAAGAATTCTCTAAGCCCTTTCTAAAATTCTCTCCCACCTCCTCAAATGGAGGTCTCCAGAATCCTCTTCTAAGGTCTCTAGGTTCTTCTCCCTTTCCTTAGAACCCTCAGGATTTCTCTAGAATAATTAAGACTACTCTAGAGTAAATTATGTATAGAAGCCTAAAATTGTAGTACAGCTTGTCCAGAACCTTAGTGAGGGTCATCTGAGCCTTTGTCTTGGGTGTGCAATGACAATCTCCCCTACCTAATCCAGCACCTAACTCATGGTGAGGGTCTTACCATGGGCTGAGCACTTATCTTCTCAAAATGGTTAACCAACCACTATGAGTACTGCCTACCCAGCGTTATGAACCCCAAAAACACTCAATACACACCCTATTTGAGACTAAACACACCCATGCGATACACTCCACACTCAATTCCTAATGCTCTCATCAGGGGACACATGTCGTGAATCCATCCCCACACCTAAAGTATCCTCGAGTTGGCTCTGATACCACTTATCACAGGCTAGGCACTTGTCTTCTAAAAAATGTTTAGCCAACCACTATGAGTATTGCCTACTCAACGTTATGAACCCTAGTAATAGGCCCCACACCCAATTCTTAACGCCCTCATCAAAGGACACATGTCAATAATCCATTCCCACACTTATGATTCCCCTTAGTCGGCTCTAATACCATTTATCACGAGTTAAACGCTTGTTTTCTCAAAATGGTTAGCCAACCACTATGAGTACTGTCTACCCATCATTATGAACACCAATAACACTTAGTACACACCTAATGTGGGACAAAACACACTCACGTGAAAAGGGACCCATATTCAATTCATAATGTCCTCGTTAGGGGATACGTGTCATGAATCCATCCCCATACCTATAGTACCACCGAATCAGCTCTAATACCACTTGTCACAGACTTAGCTTTACCAAGCTCCTAAAACCGTGTGACACTCACTACTTCTCACCAATGTAGCCAGGTCAGCCTTACCTAAAACCAACACTTAGAGTGTTAGTGTACTAGAGCACAACCAAACACATTGGGAGGGAAATGGAAAGTTTTATTGAATACTCTTAAGAATTATTTACAATGCTTGGAAGCTTTTGAGTGGTTTGTAAATAAGGAGTCATCTCCCTTTTATAGGCTGCCAAGTCCCCCCTCATAGCCTAAGATTGTACCATGTGTCCCACATCAAAGGCTAAGAATTCTCTAGGACCTTTCTGGAATGTTCTCCTACCTCCTCAAATGGAGGTCTCTAGAATCCTCCTAAATATTTTTAGGGTCTCTAGGTTCTTCTCCATTTCCCTAGAACCCTCAGGATTTCTCTAGAACAATCAAAACTATTCTAGAGTAAACTATGTATAGAAGCCCTAAATTGTATATACAGCTTGTTTGGAACATTGATGAGGGTCTACTAAGGCTTTGTCTTAAGCGTACAGTGACATGCAACTAACTAATCTTTTGGGCTTGAGTGATTCAATCTTTGTTAGCTCCTTAGTTAACACATCTTCCTCTCGATAGGAAGTTGAACCCATTATTAAAGTCAATAGGCTTATGGCCTACTCCTTTGCAGGAACTGAATTCAAATTCGTCTTGAAATCAACTTTTTTTGGTTGAATAAATACATCTATTAAAAGATAAGATTTACATATGAGTATTATAGAATTTATTCCTATCTTTTCTCTCAAGATCTACAAGATTAGAAGGAAAGGCGTCTAGATACAAACTATCTCATAATTCCTAGACAAAAAGTAGAAGGAAAGTCAACATATTGGTTAGTTTGATTCCAAATGTGGGAGATTTCTACACAATCAAATTCATGCATCAATATGCATAATTTACCAAGCATGTTTGACCGTGGGTCTGCAGTCTTCCTCTTTCTTGCTTGCACTATTGAAGGGGAATAAGGCCAATGACTAGTTTTCCGATCCTACCCGCCAATGCATGTTCCACTCCCCTCACTAGTACCTCAAGTTCAACAAGAAAAAATTGAGTTTTCACCAGTTATCTCCTCTGCATAGGCAAGAAAAGGGTTACCTTCTTCTTCTTCTTTTATGTTGCCTCCATAATCCAATCTTCTATTAACAAAAGAGCCACCACTATCTAATGATAAAAAATAATAATAACAATATGGAGGAGGGGTCCTGCAATAGGAAATATTTTGAATTTGAACTAATTTGATTGCTCACAATATTTTCTAAGAAATCTTTTGAGTTTGAACTAGTTTGTAGTTTTGTGGGCTTTCCCACCTACAAAGTTGTGGAAAATCCTAAAACATAATGACTTTGTTATCTTGAATTTCTTCAATGAACTTATAGTGTACCCAAAAAAATTAACAGGAAGTGAGCCACAATCATTTTGGCAACTTATTAATGAATGGTAACTAATAATTGGTGAAAACTATCAACCCAAACCCTACACATTTACTAATTAATTAGGGTTTTAAACAATAATAATATATAGAACCCTAAATTGGACAAAGAGCTAATTTGATCTAGTCAACCCACTTCTCAATCATATTAGTTTATGCAAACCTAAACAATATGACTGATTGAGTACAATAGAAATTTCCATTGTATGATGACTTTAATTTAACAAAATATGTTGGTTTTAATCATCCAGTTAGACTCAGAAAAGAAAAGAAAATCTAGTCTAAATCAATGTCTGAAGAGTTTTTTATTATTCTTTAATAACAAAATTCTCTAATTGGTTCTACACTACTATTGTATCAGTAGCTTTAAATAATCAAAGATTTTGTATTGGTTTTGACCATTGAAGCATTTAGGGGTTGTATAACTGTAGGAATACAGAAGAAATTTGCTCAATTGAGTGACAGGAGAAATGAATAAACTTAACAACGCCTAAGGTTTTATTTGAAAACTTATGCAATTTTCTTACACCTACAACATTGATTACAATCATTCTAGTCATTTTTAAGGTTTTATAGGAGGTTTTCCAAAAATTTGATAAGCTAATACTCTTATAAACAAGTAGAGTACAACCAGTACACATCATGCATTCGAAACATCTTACCTTACCTTGTAATCTTTAGATACTGTAATTGCTTATCATAGCACAATGATTTGATTATTTTGAAAGATGCAAAAAAAAAAAATAAAAGATCCAAAACTCTTTGTCTTTACACAAGCAGAGATGTGAATACAACTACATAGGCTCTCGTTCGAATATTTATCAGAGAACATTGTTTTGAAAATTGTAAAACAGATAGGCCAACCAATGTACATTCCACCAGGAGAAGTAAAAAAAATGGAGTAAATATGCTTGGATTAGGGTTTGACTTGACATCACAAAGCCGTTGAAACAAACAATCAAATTTATAAAAGTTAACAATGAAGAAGGGAAAGCTTCAGTGAAGTATGAGTGTCTTCCGTGATTCTGCTACTTTTGTGGATGCATGGGCCATAGTCAAGAGACCTGTCAAAAGATGCTTCATCTTTATATGAAGATAATTGTAGAATATCCAAAAAATCTTCATGAAAAGCTATACTCAATGTTAAAACCCAAGATAGTGGAAGATATCAAGGCGAAAGGCTGGAAGTATAGAAGCAATCAGAGAAGCAAGTACATTGAAGAAGATGATTTTGAAGAATTCATCCCTAACAATACAACCAGAGGCATGGGAAATGGATGGAATTTTGGAACCTACTCGTCGTCGGTGGCAAGAGAATCACCCACTGGAAAATGAATGTTGTTGACATGGCATACATCACCCGAGGATGCAGCAACAACTAGTCACACAAGGAAAGGAAATCAAATCCCCCATAAATGGGGGGAGCATATCTTGGCAACCAATCAAGCAGTTATGGAAGAAAATAGCTCGAGTGGTAAGACCAGATTAGCAGAAGGATAGAATGAAAACAAAACCAATGTGTCCACTCAAAGAGGAATCAAAGATGCACCCATAACATCTTCAACTAGGAATGGAAAGACAATGAATGAGATGGACACACAAAGCAGGGCAGAATCTCCTCAACCTTCAAAAAGAAACATACATGGATGAGTTGGAAAGATCCCATTAAGGGACAACCAAAGCTGGGGCGTAGAGGGAGATAATCTGGGAATATTAATAAGGATGGATTTGGAAAATAACAAAGGACCGAACTATGGAGCATTTAAAGGAGAATGAAATCGGCAATCACACAAAGACGGATTCTTCTCAATCCTTTCAATGAAACAAACATGGATGGTTGGTCAAGATTACATCAGTGGACAAATATAGCTAGCACTTTGAAGGAGAAGACAAAGGCAATCCAAAAGGGGAAGATTCGGAGAATGATCAAGGGCCAATTAATATGGAGGGTGGGACAAATAGTACATCACCAGCTCATAATCTTTCTAAACAAATTCCTCTTAGCCAGCTCAAGCCTCATAATAATAGGAACAACGGTCCACTCAAACCAATTGAAATCCTACATAGAACAGGATCCAAGACCGTTATAACCCAATATTCAATGATGACCTAACTGGACCATATTGATCATATGGAAACCGATCAGCTCTAGGAAAAGCTTGAAAATCTAATTGAAGCAAGCCTATGGAGCCATGAAGGGAAAAAGTATTTAGGGGAAATTTGGGCCCTTGAATTTGATCTGCCATCTGCTAAAAGATATGACGGAGTTGCAGTATAACTTTCTCCTAACTTAAAGGATCAAGCTAGATTGGTTGGAAGGAAATTAATTTCGAGGAACCCTACTCCATGGAAGAAGAGAACTTTACTGAAGAAGGCTGAAAAGATTGAATAAAATTCCTCTGAAAGGGTGGTGGTGGCTGGCCTAAAACAGCCGTAAGGATAATGAAGATTCTATCATGGACCTATTGGGGTGGGGGCAATGACCCAACAGTCAAAACAATAAAGTCACTGCTCCGGGCAATGCAAGCTGATGTTATATTTTTATCAAAAATAAAATTTCCTGTAGATAAATCAAAAATAATAACTGAGAAGATTAGTTTTTCACATTACTTTATAGTGTCATCTATTGGAAGTTCTAGGGTTCTTTGGCTTTTGCAGGATGACTCTATAGCTTGCAAAGTGGTTAAATCATCCAATAATTTAATCACTATAGAGATTCTGAATATCATCAACTTGGAAAAATGGGGACTTCTGGGATTATACGGGTGTCCTAGGACAAAGGATAGAAGAAAAATTTGGGCTAAAATCAAACAATTTTCAAATTTGTATCCACCCTTGGTGCTACATAGGTGACTTTAATGAAATCCTAAGACCGACTGAAAAAGGAGGCTCTCTATTCACAAATCAAACATATCGAGAATTTAGGGGCATTGTCAACCATTATGGTCTCATTGATCTTGGATACTTAGGACTGGCTTATACATGGTCGAATAAGAAAAGAGCCAGTTTTCTAATAAGGGAAAGACTAGACAGAATTCTTGCTAACTACAAATGGAGATTAAAATTTTTAGGCGCCTTGATACTACATCTTCCAACTATTAACAATGACCATAACCCTATTCTATTGAATCTAGAAAAGACAAGAAGAAAGTGAAAGAGAGGTCCCTTTAAATTTGAAGCCATGTGGACTTCCCATGAAAGTTTAAGCCACATTCTCTCAAGAAGCATGAAACTAGAATCATAGTGCAGACATTGTTTCAAAGCTAAATTCATACAAAAAAGAAATTTCAAATTGGAGCAAACGAAAGTTTGGCAACATGCAGAAGGAACTCAACATCATTAGGGAACAGTTGGCCAAGATTTAAGCTAGAGCTACAACAAAAGAAAGCAGACAAAAGGAGAAGGTGCTGACCGAGAAATATAATGAACTACTTTGAAGCAAGGAGACATACTGGATGCAAAGATCTCGAACCTCATGGATAAAAGATGGGGACCAAAACACTAAGTTTTTCCATGCATCCACCCTCAACAGAAGAAGAAAGAACCGTTTTGTTGCAATCAGAACTGGAATTGGTGAGTAGACAAAAAATCTAGAGGAAATAAGCAATGAATTCTTAAATTATTTCAAAAACATTTTCTCCTCATTAAACCCTGAGGAAATGTCTGTGGAATTAGACCTGATAAGGGAACCTATTTCTGAGGAGGAAAATGATAACATATCTAGACCACCTTTTTTAGAGGAAATAAAATAAGTAATTTTTGCCATGCATCCACTGAAAGCTCTGGGACTAGATGGCTTTCTAGTTCTGTTCTATCAAAAGTGTTGGGTGACTATAAAAGAAGATGTGGTCGGGTATGTTCAAAATTTCCTTTTGGAAAAACAATTCCTAAGAGCTATAAATCACACTCACGTAGCCCTAATTCCAAAGAAAAATCAAAATGAATACCCATTAGACTTTAAACCCATAGCTCTGTGCAATGTACTATATAAGGTCATCTCAAAAATTTTGGCAAACAGAATCAGGCCTATTATCCACAGATTAATCTCTCATACTCAGAGTGCATTTGTGTCGGGTAGACAAATAACTGATAACATTATCATTTCCAAAGAGCTTTTCCACTCAATGGGGAAGATGAGAGGGAGAGAGGGTGCTTTCGCTTTGAAACTTGACATGTCAAAGGCTTATGACTGGATAGAATGGCAATTCCTTAAATCAACTTTGCAAAAATTTGAATTCAATCAAACAGTGGTGGTTCTGATCATGGAATGAGTTCCTTCCACAACTATATTGATCCTGAGCAATGGAGCGCCTGAGGGATATATTAAACCCAAGAGAGGAATAAGACAAGGCTGCCCCTATCGCCATATCTTTTCATCATATGTGCCGAAGTCTTTTCTCAATTGGTAGAAAAGATGGAGATGTGAGCCCAATTCAAAGGACTGAGAGTCAATAGGTATGCCCCTTTCATATCTCACCTAATGTTTGCTGATGATCTTCTATTGTTTGACATATCCAACAAAAATATAATTATTAAAATTAAGGAGATGCTAGCTACTTATGAAAAATGGTTGGAAAAACAAATAAACTTCCAAAAGTCCTCAATTTACTTCAACAGGATTGTGCAAAAGGTTATAAAGGAAGACCTATTGGCAATGATGGGGGTCCAATACATGGATCAATCTGAAGAATATTTGGGTTCCCAACTACTCCTAAATACATCAAAGAGGAACTCCTTTGATTTCTTGATTCAGAAAGTGGATACGAGACTATCCGGGTGGAAGGCAAAGCGTTTATCTCATGCAGGGAGGACGATATTAATCAAATTGGTCCTTGCTTTAATTCCAGTCTATTATATGGCTACTAGCATCATCCCGAAAGACACCTACAAAAAAATCAAGTCATCCCAAAGGGACTTTTGGTGAGGATTTAAGGAGGGCGGTAAACATTTGTACTTTAAAAATTGGAAGCACTTCCAGATGAGGAAGAATGCAAGAGGATTGGGAATCAGAGAAATGGAGATCGTCAACAAGTCCCTAGTATCTAAACTGGGCTAGAGATTTATGGAGAACCAAAAAGAAATTTGGGTCAACCTTCTTAGAGCAAAATATTTGAGGAACCAATTATTCTGGATAGGTAAATGCTCCTCAATTGCATCTCGGACCTGGGGAGGATATTATAAAATGCAGAGTCATCTTAAAAAAAGGAGCATGCTAGCTCATAGGTACTGGCAACAACATCAAGATTATGCAAGATCCATGGATCCCAAACTCTAAAATTCTGAAGGAATTGGGAGATTCTTAGCTAGATGGAGCCTACAAAGTCAGGGATCTAATTCATAAAGACTCCAAGACATGAAAAGAAGACTTTATCTGGTCTCACTTTAATGAGATCACATCCTCCATAATTCTTCAAATTCATTTATTTAAAGAGGAGCAAACTGATGAAGATAGGTTAATATGGACAAAGACTCCCTATGGAAAATTTTCGGGCAAATCAGTTTACAGATTATTTTTTGATCAAGAAGGATCCACATCCTCTAGAGATGAAGGGGATAGAAAATTCTGAGCAAAATTTTGGAAGGAAAAAAAATATGCCCCCCCTCCCTGGCGTCCTCTTCTTTGTTTAAAGAGTGCTCAATAATGCCCTCTTGCTTAAAAATGCAATGGCAAGATTCATTTCAAGTTGTGATCCACTTTACCCAATATGCGGAAAGGAGAATGAAACAATTGCGCATCTATTTTTTGAATTTGACTTGGCGAAAGTGATACTCTCCATTTGGGCTTAGAATTCAGGAGACTCATATATCTCCTTTTGATTGGATAAATGAATGGCTCCACATCCCCCATCATCTCAATATGTTTCAGCTATGATCAATCATCATAGGGTGCATATGAAAGTAAGGAATAGATTAATCTTTGAAAAAAGGCTGGTAATTGCAAAATTCATAATAGCCAATGCCTTGCAGATGGTTAAAGACTATTCACCAGATTTGGCAAGCCAAAGCTCAGCCTCAGATAAACAGATAGGTGACTTGGGAGACAACTCCATCTACAAATGGAAGCCCCTTCCTCAAGATGGCTTCAAAATGAGTGTAGATGGTGCGGCTGGGAAACATCATACAGCGATTGCTATCATCTGAAACCATAGAGGTGACTTCATTCAAGGGGGAACCCAAATATTACTCCCTTGTGATCCTAAAGAATCTGAAGCTTCGACATTCCTCCTAGGTATTCAACTAGTGAAAGAATTGCCAAATAGGTCCATATTATTTGAAGGAGATAATCAAGAGATAATGAAGCTTTAATCTGATACTGAGGTTCATTCGCCATGGAAAATTCAACACATTATAACTGACTACAGATCCAGCTATTCTGCAAGTGTCCATTTCCTTTGTTTCTCGCGAATGTAATAAAGCAACCCATGCTCTGGCTGCTATAGCATTCAAGGAACACATTGCATAAAAATGGAATGGCACAAACCTTCTTCAAATTATTTTCTTCATTCTAGAAATAGACTATTGTAATCAAGAGGATTCAGTTGAATGAAATTGAGCTAAAACTCCTTGCCAAAAAATTAAAAATGTTTGGGAGTAAATGTTCTACTCCCCCATGTTCCCAGACACAAAGGCTGGGGTGTGTAGGGTTAGAACCATAAAAATAGTTATAAAAATAAAAAAAAAATAAAAAAGCATCACATGCCAGCCTTTGTGTTGGGGAACATGGGGGAGTACCTAATTTGGGAGTTGAACATTTGCTTCTGTTCGCTCAGGCTCTAGTTGAATATTGCATTCCAATATTTACCACATCGATGTTCTAATAATTCATGCTTTTGGTGGACAATGTACATACCATTTAGCAACAGGTAAATATTCCTCATAAAATCTTTAATATTTCATATCGTGATTTCTTCGAGCACTTTTTTTTGAAAAGAGAGTGAAGCACCAGGGTACCAGGTGACACATGGATGGAAAAAGTGAACAGCTGTCAGATGTTTCACTTTTTCTATCCACGTATCACCTAGGTAAAAACGAATCTTGTGAGAACTGTGAAAACGGCATCAGGGTGAGGATGCCAAGTGATATGCACCCCCAAAAAGTGTAAACCACTTTTCAGTACTGATGCGTCAGCCCCTCTGGTGCCAATTGCAAATAATCCGAACCCCCCCCCCCCAGCACCTGGTGCTTCAGTCTCTCTACAGTAAAAGAGCTACAGAAAATTTACTTTGGTCATTATTACAGGTGCAAATCTGATGTTAAATGATAATCATCTTCCAAGGTTTTTTTTCTCCACGACTCATTTTGAAGCAAAGGATTCTTTTGGTTTGCGTTGCATGTACCACTTGGCATTTCTTGCCAAAACCAATTGCTGCATATACTTAAATGAGCCCAATTCTCCTTGGTCTGCTCTTGCCTGTAACAAACAGGAAGGTCTTGAAGTTTTGGAAGCATCTTTTATGGTTTAGGTCGCGTTTGTTTCACAACAAAAGAGTGATTCTTGGATTCAGTCCAAAGGGCCAACACGGTCATTTTCTCCTTTTTTTTTTTTTCTTTTCTTTAAAACAAACCAAACGCCTTTTTCAAATTCTGGAATTGACTCCTGAGAATACATGCCTGGCTGAATCCATAATCACTAGGAAAATTACCAACCACAACTCTTCTAGGATTGGGTTCAAATGGAGTTTTGAAAGTGGCCTTCGGTGCCACATGTACTTGTTAGCCTACTTGATGAGTAAAAATCAATTGACCGATCCAAACCGTAACTGGATTCTTGCTCTAATTTAAGCTGCCAGCATCGCCCCTTGGAAATTTCAAGGATAGCCTCTCTCGTCTCTCCTTTACCACCCCGGAAAGGACCGCCGTAGTTGGGCTTGTTAACCTAACAATAGTTTTAACTAAAAAACAGCCTACCTTACCATCAAAATTATCACCTCTATGAAACACTTAACACCAAAGATACCATTCCTTCATATAATGGGTAGATCTTAATCCAACCCAACCTTGGTAACAATTGCATTTCTGAACACAAACCCACAACAGAAGGTTTGTGCTCAAAACGAGAGTTGAAAGTACTCAATTAGGACTATTTTAGATCTACTAAGATTACAGATTACGGTAACTACAAATCATAAATGGGAATTTTCCCACCTGTCTGAAAAGACACACCAATGACCCAACAATTGAGTTTTACTCCAAAAGAAAATCTCCACCCAATTTTAATCTTAGCTCTGTGGCATGGCAACGTTCATCCTCCCATGTCTTTCCATCACTCTCCTGGTAGCAAGTGCTGCTGCCTCACTAGCCCGTAGGGTTCCAGTTGCCATGATCGCAGCAAATTCCTTGCTTATTTCTTCCTGCACCTTGCCCCGGGCATCCCCCAGGGCATCTCCAGCAACCCCATTCCCAGCCTTCTCTTGTGCTGGCTCAACAGTAGGTGCCACCGTAGCGTTGGAACAAGGCAGCTTCTCCATTGTCTTGCCAGAAGCCACAGATTGGTGGTTGTCACATTTCACTGGACATTTGGCATTGTTCACAGTTGATTCTCTGGAAGATGTCGTGCTGGATTTGCTGGGGTTTAACTTAACACTGGGGGGCTGGGCAACAGAAGGCCTGAACTGAGGAGCTTGAGGGACAGCACCCGATCTCAATGTTGTTTCCAGATTCTGTATCATGGGCACTGCACCACACGGTAGAAAAAAAAAACAAAGCAAAAGCAGGTAAGTAACAAGAATCTCCCATGCATTTGCCTTAAGTTCTGATTAAATCATCTTGTCATACTTTTGTCATCACATGCAAGAGAAAATCTACAGGGTACATAAAGCAGAAAAAGCACTTATATACTGATATAATTTTTGCCAAAATTGAAGGCAAAAGCACTAGACTGAGCATGATAGGAGCACACCATCCGCATTATGGTGTGGCAATCGACTGGATGAGGTGGGACACCATACCAGTAAAAGACAGAACCTCTGACATTAGAGGTGGTGATTCTTGTCCTAGCCCAAAACACCGCAAACTTCAACTTGTATCACCTATTGACAGGAGTTTTCATTCAATTGTTAAATGTGTGGGGAACAGGGTGGGTGGGAGCCAACATGACCCTAAACCAAACCCTATGGTAGATGGCTACATGAGTCCTGTTTCACCATTCCACTCCATGTAAGGCCGCATTTTCTGCTAAATCATAAGTTCTCATGTCTTTCTTACTACCTCAACTCACATCCTTTTTGGTTTTTCCCTATTGTTCTATGCAAATCTTCATCAAGACAAACACTTTGCCACCCCTTAACATTGCTTTCTCAATTAACCAGGTAACAGTTCGATAACGTTACAAGTGGCAGTGGCAAGACATAAGGATGTCAATGATGGATGTTTATCCAAGAATCACAATCAAGCATAAATACAATCATTCATGTTCTAACAGAATCCAACAGATCTAATGAAACTATGTGAATGGATTAAAGACTCACATATAAGAGCACCCATTGGGCTGTTCATGACTTCGTTGGGAAGCTGCAGGATGTAATCTGGAATGGTAGTGCCCACTAAAAATTGTGCAACCTCATTTGTGAAGTTATTGCAGTTGTGACTGAGCAAGCTGTAAGTTTCAGCTGTATATCGAGGGCTAATTTCCTGCAAATACTCCTCAAATATCTCCTTGGGCACATGTGTGACACCCAAGTCCACCACACGGATTGGAGTTCCATATGGTGTTGTTCCAACCGGATCATGTTGGATGCCTCCACCAAAGTAATATTCGCTCCCATACACCACTATGCCAGTGTGCCTGTTTGTCATCCATCAGTAGAAGAAATGAATACAGTTTAAAAAGTTTTCACATAAATAATAGTGTATCTATTTCAAAAGATCATGCCAGCAGGTAATATAACTAATGAATATATTAGATGAGATGGTTATTCTAGTAAAACAAAAACAAAAAAACGGTAAACCCACTTTATTGGAAAAAATAGAACCAGAAAAAAATATATCAAAAATAACAATTCACCTAGCTGGTGAATGGAACAAGAGAGCAAAAACACAAAACTAAACAATAGCATCCCACACAGATGCCCATGACACATCATCAAAGTCACACACAAACACACACACACACACACACACATGTATATATATATATATATATACACGGGCTACAGTCCCTAAAACCCCCTTTGTGAATGACACGCTGTTAAGTCTGAATTTTCTTCTTTTTTTTTTTTGTTTTTGTTTTGTTCCCTTTACCCATCACCCTACCGTTTCTGGACACTTCTGCAAGCCTCCACTTTCCTCCCTCTATTCTCTCATTCCATCCCGTCCTCCCTCTTCTCTCTATGCTCACACCCCGTCATCTTCTTCCACTCCATCTTCCTATCTTCGTATTCTCTGTCCGAGTCTCCAACGCTTCAAAACACCTCTTCACTCCATCCATATCTCTCTCTCACCCACCTCAGGTTACTCTTGACCCACACTCTCTAGACCATCGTGTTCTATTTAAGGAGGTCATCAAGGTCCTAATACTGAGAAACACCAAAACGAATACAAGACCAAAGGTTTCAATGATTGCAGTTCCTCAGCCAGACAGTGGGGTAGCAAAAAGTTTCAAATTTTCTCTATCTCAGTCCAATGTTTTTGGACGCTCTTCCTCTTCCTCTAATAGTTTCTTCTCCTAATCCGTTCTCCAACGCCATCCTCAGGTATATACGTAATTTCTAAGGTTTCTTATTCAATAAATTTATATTTATCAAATGAAAGATTGGGGATTTTAGGTTTTCTGTATTGAAAGATGGCAAAGAAATTTCTATAAATTCTAGGAATATTGTTTATCAATTATCATCTATTTAATTGGGGATTTGTATTCATTTTGAATGGGGAGTTTGATAGATTAGAAGGAAACTATAATGACCCACTGAGAAACCATTAATTGGATTTGATCTCAAGGATTGGGTTGATCCCCTGGTTGAACAGTCCTCTCCTGATGATTCTCCGTAGGTAATTAGGGTTTAAAATTTTTGGTTTATCATTTAGATTATTTTGTGTTTTCTGCTCCGAATGGGAAATTTTGGGTTTTTTTTAAATGCTATTTCCCTGCAAATGTTCAATCAAATTCAGTTCCCGCTTGGACTAGTGCTGTTTTGTGGTACACCAGTTGAATTCTTTTGCATATAAGTATTAGGGGCTATTAGAATTTGGGTTGTGTTCAAATTGATGTTTCAACTAGAAGTTCTTTTTTCCTATTTGTTACATAAAATTATGATTGATCAACATAAAGTTGTGTTTGTATGTCGCGATGTGATGTTTAACCTGAGGCTGTTCAGAAATGGGTGCTGCATTTTGTGTGCAACAAGCATGCTCTCAGTCTCTAGGTTTCAGCAGCAAAAAAGCTCAACCAAGAGTCAGTATATATTGGTCTTTTTTCCAGCTGGGTCTCTTCTCATGTGCTGAGTATATTTATTTAGAATTTGTTCTCTCCTATTTCCCTCACAAAATGAAGACATGATCATAATTTCTTTTTATTTTTTAATATTTATGTTGTTTTTAATTTGATATTTATTTCATGTTTTATGTAAATAATATTATGAGCCCCTTTTTTTTTTTCTATGCTTTGGAAAAAAAGAGGACACAACTGGATAAGTATGCGTTAACCATGATCTCTTGTAACCATATCATGTTCTTCGTGAGAAGGCTGGTAAGCATCTTTGGTTCAAATTTTCACGTTAAATCTCTGATTTTGCTTCAAATCAGCAATCACCAAAGAGTTGATGATACCTCCTTCATTGATTGGGAAAGATGGGAGATATATTATGTTCCTCACTCTGGCCACTCAGAAACCGTCCGAACTATCACTGAGGTAGTTTGCTGAACCTCCACAACAGTTTGATGAGTGGCATCTAGTCTATATCAAAAACATTTGTTTTTGTGTTCTTCTAGAATTCTGTTGTTAAAGTGCATAATGGAAACTTCAAATCGAAATAATTCAGCAAATAGAGGATCGTAACGTAGGCAAACCGAACTATCAAGGTAATAGAGTTGGCTAAATAACCATGTGATTTCTGCTTGCGTTTGACTAATGCACATATACTTCGTAGATTGCTCTTTTTTATTTTGGTTAATAAAATAATTTAGATACCAATTGTTTCTCTATAATATCAGAGTTTTGGCAACATAATTATATCTTTTTTTTCAATGTTCTGTAATTTAATTTGTTATATTAGTTGAATTTTTATTTTTTGAAAAATGCTATATTATGTCTTCTGCTTTTTTACTTCTTTTTTCTTTCTATTTTGTGCCTTATTGTTATGGTTTATTTCTTTTGTACACCTGTGGCGGTCTCTTTGCTTAGTATATATATTTTCAATTGGAACCTTTCCTGCATTATACTTTTTATCTTCAAAGATTCTACCATTCCACTCCTTCCACATGTCCTGATAGAATGGACCCACAGAAATTGCCAAATAGCTTCAGGGATGCTTACCATATCACTTATCCGCCCACCAAAGATAAGCTTCCTGAATTTGGTTGAGAAGGCCAAAAGATATGCTTGGTTTAGAAAGAGAAAGTTCCATACTTTACGCACCGCTCTACCGACTCCTCCCTCGTGCACATTACACATGTTAGTGAGATTCCAGCCTTTCCTCTTTTTGATTAAAGAGAGAATTTACCAAGATGTACATTTCATATGAAAAAATAAAATTAACCTTGGAAAAAATCCCAATTTCCAAATGTCTTTATGAGGAAAATGATTGTTGGTATTGTCAAAACCAAACACACACACACACACAATTTAGTGGTGGTGAATCTACCTTCTCTATTGTTGCCCCACACCCACCTATAACTCTTGTCCAAATACCGATCTACGCTCTTCAAAACAGCTTAACAACCTAATCAGCTTCTCCAACTGCCAATCATTCATGTTTCTTCTTAAACATGGAAACCACCCTCCTCTCACATTAAAATCAAAGTTGCTAGCGATGGATCCTTTTTATTGACAGCCACAGAATAATCAAATATCATCCTTGATGGGACTATTCCCATGCCAAATATCTTCCCAAAAATTGATCTCTTTACCTGCACCAAGATCAAATCTGAAAATTTTCTAAAATTCCTCGTTTCAATGGAAGAACCTCATATCTACAAGGTCCCACTCAAAATTAATACCATATCCATCACTCTTCACCATAAACTATCTCTCATCCAAAAACAGCCATGTGCTAAGCCCAGCATGATTATGGTTCCAAATACTATGATCCCAAAGCCTCCATCCTTGATTGGCCGACAAACTATCTTCCAATCAACAAGTTGATATTGTCAACATTTTTAAAAACTATTCCCTAAAAGATTTCTGAATCACACCTCAATCATCTTTGCAATCAAATCTATGATAAAAAACAAGGGACATTAAACATTTGGGATACTAGCTAATGAGTCGTTGGTCAAAGTTGTTCTTCCTCCTTTGAAAAGGAGGGGGGCATTCCAAGAATCAAGTTACATTTCAATCCTTTCCACAACCAGCTCCCAAGCAACTTTGGATTTTAAATTGGTACCAACGGGAGGCCTCAGTAGGTAGGGGAGATGGGGACCAAATTTTGCAAAAATCTCACTGAACTTTTGGACCTAAAACTGCCTCAACATCTCAAAATGCATCTAAAAAATCCCATGTCTCACATCCGCATCACAAAAAAACATTGTATCATTGGCAAATTGAAAGTGAAAAAAAGGGCCATCTACTGTTACATACCTCAAAACCCAAAATATACCCACTCTTCACTTTATCAAGCATCCTACCAAGGCCCTCCTACACCATGATAAAAAAGATCAGAGAAGATCTCCTTGTTTTATGCCTCTTAAGCTCCTGCAAAAACCTGCTTGGAACCATTCATTAGAACTGAGAAGAAGACCGAACTAAACAAGAGACCATCCACCATCTCCATTTCTTCCCAAAAACCAAAAAAAGGGCGACCCAGTGCATGAGGCTACCGCCAACGCGGGGTCTAGGGAGGGCAAGATGTACGCAGCCTTACCCCCATTTCTGGAGAGGCTATTTCTGTGTTCTTCCCAAAAACCATTCCCTCTGAAATAAACTAAGAATTTATAATCAACATGATCATAAGCTTTCTCCAAATCCAGCTCACAAAGAACCCCTTTTCCATTTGATGCCAACTTAGCATCATTACACTCATTTGAAAGGACACCATCCAAAATCTAGCACCTAACTAATAAAAGCTCCTTGGGACTTTGGGGAAGTAGAATAATGCCTTTTACTAGTCTCCCAGTCAAAGTTGTAGAAATTATCTTGTACACATTTGCATCCCTTAAACCACCTCCAAAGTTCCCTCTTCCTTAAAGAATCTCTCTAAGCAATCAATTTCCATACTTGAAATGCAATCAAAGTCCATATCATCTTAGAGCCAATTTGTACATTGCTTCATCTAACAAGTCTTGATAATGGGGCTTTACTTTGATCAAAAAGCTCCTAATGACATACATTATTAAAATAGAAGAATCTTCACTTCAGTTCTCCCAATGACATACATCATTAAAAGCTCCCAATGAAATACTAACCACAATCAATGGCCTCCATCGCCAGATAAAAAAAAAGAAGTAAAGAAATAACCATTTTTATTGAGACCACATACCCATCTATCTTTCTCCCATGAATTCAGCCCATATCCCTCTAATAACCCTATTAATCTTCCCATTTCCCCAATTTCCCAATCATTCAAATTCCTTTACATAGCCCACACACCACCCCCAAAATCTTCGAAATTGGAATTAATAGACCCTTGATAATTAATATCCAGATTGAAGATAGCCCAAAAGTCATTAACCACAAAAGAAAAGTCATATTTGAAGGAGTGCATCACTATCCCATAATTGCTCCCAAATTTTGATGTCTACACCCAAACCCAACTTAAACCTAACATGCCTCCAAAAAGTCACCTTTGCATTTTAGAATAGCCT
>JAOXJP010000156.1:2712-18408 GCA_025762735.1 Platanus orientalis
TCTTCGAGTATTCTCAGGTGAAACAATCCTTGTATTGTTTGAGGACCATCTTCATCCTCTCGAACTCCGATGATTCGAGCCTTGCACTAACATATGTAATCCATGGGTTTTCTATTGAACCTAATTTTACTTCTTTTAGGTCATCCTGGACTTTGGTTTTCAAATCATCTAGCTTAGCTGAGGCCATACTCAACTCATTTACTCCTATGGCCTCGAGCTCATAGGGGATTTTGGACGTGATGCACTTAGCAAGTTACATCTCAATTTTCCTTTCTATCAGATATCTCGACAACCTTTTCATAGCCATCTAGATGTCCTTTTTTCCTACTCTAGTCGAATCAGTCATCAGCTTCCTTTTCATCATATGAGCTTGACTTCTCTAGCCCTTTGAATAGGCTAGGCTTGTCTAGCTCTCTACATAAGTCTTTGAACTCTTCTTTTATAAAGGAAGAATCTTCTTGAGTCTTATGAACAGTGACGTTGTCATCGTATAGTTGAGCATTATCATTATTTGTTGAGGCTAAAAAGAGTTTTTCATCTACATACACCACTTCAACTGAGTTATTGTCATTCTAAAATAATAGTAATTGGTGCAAAGATGAAGGAACACACCAACTTGAGTGTATCTAGTCCCTTCCTAGCAATGAATTATAATTTGATGAGGTGTTGACCACAAAGAAAGCAATGACATTACCAGGAAATCCATAAATAGAAATGTTTGTTGGTACTAAGTCATTATCGGTCTTTGATAGCTTCTTCATTATAGAGACCGACAATATATTCACTGCTGCTCTATTGTTAACAAAGACCCTACATACAGGCTGATCTTCCATATGCACTTTTATGTACAATGGCTTTAGATGTTGGGTCATGCCTTTGAAAGGTTTATTGAAAGCAAGTTTACTTGGAGTTTCATCTTTTACTATCACTGGTTCGACTTACTTAGAATTCTCCTCTTCGAGCTTGACAGTGGTAGGTTTTTCAACAATGATTTCCCAAAGCTTATTTTCAGCTTTGGAAACCTAATATTATTGAGCTCTAAACTCGACATAGGAAAAGTGAAGGTCATGTTGCAATCGATTATTCTTTCTAGACAATCGCCAAAGTAAAGTATGGTAGTATTTTCGATGTCACTCGAGAGGTCGTTGGTAATAGATTCTAAGAGTGTAAAAGAATCTATAAGCAGACCTTCATCGCAGAAGTCACCTAAGTCATCCTCATCGGAAGGGATGTCTGCCAAACCTACCCAAGATAGACATTCTTGCAACTGAGCTTTCTTTACTTCTTTTGGGCTGCTTGTGGTGTCTCTTGTGGCTTCCCTTGGTTAACCTTCCTAAGATTTTGAGGTTTTCGACCAATAAGCACTTGGATGGTTTGCATCTCCTGGCTATCATTGACATTGAGGATAAGGTAACATCCTCTCTCAAGCATTTTATATTCTTTCTTACTTGATTTGTTATCTAATTACACCTTGATCTAGCTGACCATGAGACAGTTACCAAGTTCCTTGTGACCTTCGCTTGATCGGGGAGACCTTACCACTTGGTCAACATTTAAGGCCTAATCCCCTTATCTTGCTTTAGCTTATTGTCTAAGCCATCTTTTCTTTTGAGTTCTAGTCATCAACAAGAACTCTAGGTTGTACCTGTACTTGTATGTAGGCACTCTCTGGATGTCTGATTATCTTCAGGTACTAGAGTTCTTTGCTCGACGGTTCTCTTCCTATCCATGGTTTGTTTATGTATTGCCCCCTCTCTCTTTCCCATTTTTGGGTCTCCAATTGTGTAGGGTTGTTGCCTTCGCCATTTACCGATGGGACTTTCTTTTTCCCTTAGTGGATTCCATTGATTGGAAATCTCTTGGTTTTATTTTTTATGTTGTTGCTATTAGTCGAGCCATAATCTGGCTGCATCTTTCATATAGACAGAAATCATGATTATCGATGTCACATTTTTCTTCATTCTCATTGACCCCGGGCTCCCATGTCATGGTCTCAGAAGAGTTGACCTTAGCTTTTCCATTTTTAGCCTTCCCTAAGACCTCATTTAGTGCTAGGGTCTTTGGCGATGAGCCTCGAGCGACCAAATGGTTTCCTGTAGGAGTAACTACACTTGTAAGTGTCATATCCCTACGTGTTTCCACATTTGACTCTCTATTATTTGAGGCTTAATTTACGGTGATAATATCAACATCCACCAACTTGTGAAAGAGGTTCGTATCCACCTCCATAGGCTCAGTCTTGTCCGGGAACCGAATCAACTTTTTGTTGATTAGTTCTTGAATGACATTCCGAAACACTACACATTTGTTGGTCAAGTGAGTAAATGAATTATAACATTTACAATAATTCTACCATCGTAATTCATCATGGTTTAAGAGTTTATGTTTTCTAATCAATTTGATTTTCTTAGTCTCGAGTAGCAAATCAAATATTTGATATGCTAGGTTTAAGTCGAATGAGTAACTCTTTATGGTAGTTGTTGGTCTATTCAATTCTTGGGCCTGAGAGTCTTTCCTAACCAAAGCGTCACATGTAAAGGGTTTATTTCTCACAAACTCTGCTAAGTCGACCTTATAGTTTGGGTCTTGGTAGTAGGTCCCATACGATGCATTGTGCCGTTGGTTTTCTTCTCTAAGGATGCTCTTATATTAGTGGCCATTTTTAACAATTCAAATAAGTCGAAGAATGTGATTCCTTCGAACTTCTTTCTCAGTTCGAAGTTGAGACCATTTTAGGCCAATTTTATGAACTTGACCTCAGGTAAACCGCTGAGGCACCTTGATTTGGCCCATTTGAATCACATGTTAAATTACTCAGCCGTTTCTTCCAACAACTATTTTAATCTGGCCAAATTAGCCATCGATATGCCTAGGTCTGCTTAAGTAAAATGGGACTGTAATTTGTCTTCCATTTCTTCCCAACCTTGAATCGAGTTAGGTGAAAATTTTGTATACCATGTAAAAGCTTGTCCTGTTAACAAATTGGGGAACAACTTTAGTTTGTAGTATCCATGATTTGAAAATTCTCCACACTAAGTGGTGAAGCGACTGATGTGCTCCATAGTCGTTTTACTATCTTTTTTTGAGAAGGTGGCGAAGTCAGGTATCTTGTACCCTTGAGAGAACTCAAAATCCCAATCTATTTTTTCAGCACAAGGTTTTTTGTAGGTAGGTTGTTTAGTACGCCTGAGACTAGGCCCGTATAGTTCCCCTATTCTCGAGCATTTTGGGCATATCCTTGTGGCACTGTGTCATATGGCCAACCCTGGAGCAGATATGCTTCTTGGAATGGTGGATGTTCCATATTAGATCCTACAGCCATACTAATATACTTGTTGGCATCTAGGAAAGGATAATGCACATAGTTTGGTGGTTTTATCCTCTTGTTAAGCTGAGGATTATATCTTACACACCCATATCCCGGGTCATTTGGCTCATGGAATGGGTCACCCCAACCTGGAGGAGCATGCTTTTTGTCGGGTGGAGGTCCTGGCCCCGAGTGTTCGTCTCCATTCATGTTATGACCACTTCAACTGACTCTATACCCTTGCTGGGTATTTTGGTTTGAATAGCTACTTCGACCATTATGCTGGTTGGGTCCTTTGTTTTAAGGTGCTCACGACTCATATTTATGTGCATCCCTTGGTTCGAATATAGGGTTCTCGTGTACCTCGAACCCTTCAGGCCTTATTGGTATGCTTGGCTCACCAAGATGATTCATAAAACTTTGGGTTCTTTACACTAATCCCCCCATTTGAGTTGCAAATGGTTCATTGAGAGGTGGTGCAAGGAAGCCCTCAGCTTGGGGTTTCATTGGGTATTTGAGAGGCTTATCTTTCCCCCTAAGCCTCTGTGAAGTCTCTAGGACATCTGTTCCATCTATTACCCTTCTACTCCTAGTATCGGGGTTTTGATTGGCTCGTATGTTCTTAATGACCGGTTGGAGCACCTTGAACAAGACCTCAACCAGGATATCTAGCATCATCTGAAAACCTTTCTTAATTCTTTTGAGGAAATCATTGAGCTTTCCCTTGAAGTTCTGAGACAGTTCATTCGTCTCATTCTCATTCAAATTTGTGGGTTGTTTATCTTTTCTAGGTGATATTTTATAAATCTTCCCACTGTGGTCGCTAATCTGTTAGTAGTCGACACAATTTTTTATCTTGTCATCGGGTCAACCTGTGTGGATCTCTAATTCGGGATATTGAAAGGACAGGTTCGGTTATGCTTTTAAACCAAAGACTTTTGCAACAGAACAATAACATCCAAGTTGATAAAGATTAAACTTTCATTAACTAGAACATAATACAATATGAATCGAAGAAGTACCTTTAAAAAGATTGTCGCAACCCTTCTCTTAGAGTTAAGGGAAAAGTTCGTTGAATCCGACTAGAAGATATAATTATTTGCCTGATACAGGATTTTGAGATAGAGTATTGACTAAACCTATGTTAACTGTTACAGCTATTGCTACAACTATGATAAAGATAGATAGTTTGATATGTGTTTAATTAGAAAAATTTTCCATTATCGTCTTTCCTATTTATAAGATTTCTTCAATGACATTATCATTGTCATGTTCGCCTACAACCCTTTTTCGATTTAGATCGTAGGTATTTCACTCACTGTCTGGTTTAAGCCACAAGTTACCCATTTACTGGTTGGTTCACCTATGACTGTTAAGTGGGACAGTTGTCGTGTGCTACTGTGTTCTTGTCTCTCCATCTTTCACTTGACGTGTTATACTCAATAACCGTCCGTTAAATCATACTACTTGTCACATGTTTATCATTGATTGACAGATTTCAAATTGTGGTCTAACAAGAGCAAAAAGCTTTCTTTATCTTAATTGTAGGGGATTAGAGAATATTCTTGTAGAGTGTGATCAAGGGAGGTTCAACAGTTTGAAGTCTCTCATTGTCTGACAATGTAATGGGATGTACCATCTCATGAAATCCTTCAAGGCTGCCAATTAAGATTTTGATCACACCCATTGGCTTTATGAAACGAAGGGGAGCGGATACAATTCTCTTTGGGACATAGGGGTATTGAAATGTAGTTTGGCCGAAAGATGGCTATAATGGTGGCTTCGGGACTAATGGGTTCGAATACCCACCTGATTTTGGAGAAAGAAGTAGGTCTTTGACTAGATTGGACGGTAGATATATTTAACCCTTGAACCCAGGTCGTGAACCTTGAGAGTGGCACCACCATGAGGATGAAGGAGCTGGAGATTAGATAATGATGAAGATAAGATCGACGAAGAACCACCAGCTTTGCCACTGTCTGAATTGCCGAAAGCAGAGTCGAAGTGAGGGGCAAGCAATCTGCTTCCTCGGCTGCCATCACCACCAGGCCTCAAGCTCAACAGTGTCTGATCTGCCTGCAAACTCACTCTTTCGTTCTTTATCTCGAGAATTGCCGCCGTCCGATCACAAATCCTATATAAAGAAAATCGTCGATGCAAGATGCCGAATCGCAGTGGTAAAAATAGAGGAACTTTCTTCTATAAACGATCAAGAAATGGAGGGATTGAGTGATTTACATAGAAATCATCTCTCTCCCTCCTTGATGAATGGGTCCTTGGTGCATCATTAAGACTTACGAGAAGAAAATAAAACTTAGAGGTGAGGAGTAGTCATGTGAACGAGAGCTCGTTTGGACTCCAGCTCCGTCACACTAGACGATCACTGTCGACAGAAGAGGAGGAAGTAAGAAATGATGGGAGTTTGGTACACGATTTTGGTTTCAATTCATTTAGAGTATTTTTGAAATTTTGAAAAATATATTTTATTATTAAAAAAGTAGTTTAAAACAATGGGCATTATGATAAAATCACAACGGCTAACTTTTTTTGTAATTATTGATAGATGAGGGGATAGACTGTATATTGTGTACACTGGTGTTTTTCTGTAATTAACCCTTTTAATCGCCTATATCCTTTAGCCCTTAGGAGCAGGTTTGGCTAATGTGTGGTTAGGTTTTTAACACGTCCTAAAATCGTCTACGCCACTCGGGGGCACCTTGAGTTTGGTGAGCCAAGCGGAGCCAAGTAGGGCTGAAATCGTCTACGTCACCCCCCTGATGGGATAGGGGGGGAATCAATTCGCTTTTTGGAGGTTTTTGATTCCTCCTCCTGAGTGTCCCATCAGGGGGTGTGGCACAGAGGATTTCAGACTGTCAAACTTGGGATGATATCATATGTACCACACCCCTGATGGGACCATTCGGGGGGTGGAATCAATTCACTTTTTGGAGGTTTTTGATTCTCCCTCCTGAGTGGTCACATCAGGAGTGTGGTGCATTTGATATGGCACCACCACGGACCTGGGTTCAAAAGCCATCATCACCTTTAATTACCCATCGAAAAAATGATGGTATAGTGGTTTTTGGGCTGACATTTCACAATAGCCCCCCTATTAAGGATTGTGTCCACTTCCCTTAAAAGCACTAATCTCCAATGAGCGTCAGACACATCAGCACCGAAAAGTGATTTACATTTTTGGGGGAGCTCTTGTCACTTTTCGGCACTGATGTGTCTGCCCCCTGATGCGCAGTGGAGGTTAGCATTCTTTAAGGGAGGCCGACACAATCCTTTGTGCTATTATGGCCCCCCTGCCAATGGTATCCAATTGGCAGTATTGTGAGACGTCTTCGGCGTAAGTATCTGCTCTTTACCCTTTCCTTTTCGGATCGGACCCATCACAAAACTACTCTGCTCCTTGCATTTGCAGGCCATATTATCATGGCCAGAAGAGTGGGAGTCGTTCATTCTATACCGCAATCAGGTCCGTAGGTTTATCCCTTTGGTGCAGCTTGGTACAGGTCATGAGGGGTTTTCTAATATCTATCAATACTTTCACCCTCAGAACTGGGCCTTCATCTCTGATGTGTTCTAATGAATCCGGTCTGATATCAAGTGCAACACCCCACCTGTTGGGGCACTCAGGAGGGGGAATCAAAAACCTCCAAAAAAGTGAATTGATTCCACCCCCTGAGTGTCCCATCAGGGGGTGTGGCGCATACGATTTCATCACACTCAGGGGGTGTGGCGCATACGATTTCATCCCGAATCATACCTACAAATTGACCCATCTGCGTGGCCAAAATCTTAACTACCTTGACGGTGTGTTGTCAGTATGGGACATTGTAAAATTGAATCCAAAAGGTAGCCACCATCGGAATTCCAACGCTTGCAGAGATTGACGTCTATCCCATGTCGTGTGGACCACCAAGTTATTCCAAAAAGCCCACGGCCCTTCCGTTTTCAGCTTTTCAAACTCTTCTTGTGAGTCAAAGAAAACTACAAACAAATTCTGGCTAAGTCTATTAATCTTCACCTTCTGACTGAGGTTCCAATAGTCCACCATTTTATTTACAAATACCTGTTCTTCTTGTTTGTCGTTGCATCTCCATATCCTTCATTCCATTATACCCCGAATTCATTCTGAGAAGCTACTCAACTTCTATCTATCTTTCCAAAACAAGCCATCTAGTATTGTCACTATCGAAGGTGTTGAGTTCGCATCTGGCAGAGTACCGAGCAAAAGTTTTTTCTACTTACAGATATTTTATTGTATAAATTAGGTACATCATAATGTCATAATCTTTGAAACAACCAAAACAAAATTATTATTTTCAGGTAATTTCAAAACAGTATTCTGGTCTAGAAAATCAGGAAAATAAATTCTAGAACATACCCAAACGCCATTTTGATTTCTTGGTAGCTCCAAAGAATGTAGAGTCTCTAAATTCCTTTTTTCTTTTTTTTTAAATTCTGGAACAAAATCAGTAAGATGGTTACCAAACGGGGCCTTAGTTGCCCAGGTGGCTTGTTTAAAGGCCTGAGAATTGTTCTATGGGCTGGTAAGCCTTTAAGACGGTGACTAATTGCAAAGCTCCTTGGTTATACCAGGCGCACTTGGATTGATCCAATGTTGACCGGACTTACTGAGCCAAGAATAACTGGATAAGTGATGGCTCAGAGGCACTGCTTACAAGTGGCCTTGATTTATGAGCTCGAGGAATACAACGGAAAAACTAGTGAACTGGGTTACACAAGACTTGGCAGATCAACCTCTATTAGTACATCCGGGTGCACGTTTCAGAGGATTAAAAGAAGACTGGAATGCCTCTCGCTAGGTGCCACCCAGGGTGGCCCATACAACAGCTGTAAAGATATAACAGCCATGACAACTTGCCCTTATTATAAACTGCTTTACCATCTGATCCTGCCTGACTGACCTATCAATGGAAGCCTTGCCGACCCAAAGGACTTATTTCTGTTCATTGTGATCTGCCATGAAATCCTCGCATATGATACCACTGTAGTCCTCATTACGAACTTACATGAGCAATATCAGAAGTAGAGGTGTAAGCATGGTGCATCTTCCTGGCAGGCTGAGGACAAAGCCCCCTCCTTCCCTGTTGGGGCTCTTACAGTAGTAAACATCTCCCTGTGCAAACTCATTTATCCTGGTGAAAAAGCAGTGCAATATCTGGAGAATGTTTATATACTAGTAAAGAAAAAGCAGGAAAACACAAGACAGAAATCCTTACAGACATCTGTTGGCAAACCCTGCATTGCATTTAAAAACTCTGTGGCTTTCATTCTTTTTATATACAAATAGCCGTCACTATGCACCCACCCGAAAGAACTAAGAGGAGGAGAAAGTAGACGGAAAACAAAGGGGAAAAAATACAGAGCGATTTTGTATGGCTATGAACAGATGGGAGAGTCGTTCATTGGTCAAAAGTAGCAAGATCATCCTTGATGATCTGTTATACACCGAGAGCATCCATGTGGGGCTTTACTTTACAGAGTACGCTTGTGCCAAATCTACATATCTGAGAAGCCACTAAAGAGAAGTGAGGTGTTCAAATTTGGCCTTTCAGGCAAGAGCTGATCTGTTTTTTTAACAGGCTTTGGAATCTGTTCCTAGTCAGAGAAAGGGAAGGCAAGAGACAGAGAAAGAGAAGCCAAGATATCATCGTCATCATCCTTATTGCTTTTCACTGGAGTTAGAAGCTTGTCATTGTTATTTTTCTTGTCTACCATCCCAACAAACACAGGCAGGATTCCCTGTTTCGGTGATCTCTTTTCAGCTCCTAAAGCAAGTTCGAGATTTGGGACTTCAGATCCAAGTCGATCATCATCTCCAGATGAGAGGACTTGCCAGGGTACAGAGCTGTCCCCCAATCTATGGTCCTTCATGGGACCCAAATCGACGGAAAAGAAGTGCCTTTCAATAACTCTCAAGCTTTCAGGGATCACTGAGTCCTCATAAGCTCCATCATATCTCTGCTCCTTGATAGAGAAGAGGGGGCCCATGTCATGTATCTGGGATGGAAATCTACCACTTGAATTTTGACCTCTAGAACTGTCACAACAATTCATTACACTAACAAGGCACTCATTACATTTCCTTTCTCCATCGACCAGTACATGGTCCACCTGCCCTTTCCATGGGATTGCTGGACTTCTGGAAGTTGAGGTTTCACCGTAAAGTTGTGAGACCATCTGTGCAGAATCAGAGTGCAGACGTTTCTTGTTGTTGGACTCCAAATTGCTTTGTCCTTTTTCCATAGGATCACACAACGTGTCTCCCTCCAAAGCAATTTCTATTTCCATCAACTCCTCATCCTTCACTTTATCCTGAACTCTCACTTGATCTCTGCTGCCATCCTTTATTCTCTCCTGAATTTTGCCATCATCTATGCTCCTCTCAGTAACAAACTCTTGCGCAAGAGATGTACCAACTGGGAGTATCTTAGAAGAACAAGATAACATATCTGGTCCCAATGAATCATCCACCAGTACTGGGAGCACGTTATTAAAACTACTGCTCTGTCTAGTCGCTGGAGTGCAGGATTGAAGCTCTGCTACCTGTTTGCATTCTGGATTCATACGTTCTTTCTACAGGCAGAACAAGTACACATTATTAAATATCGTACAGACTACAGAACAAGTAGCTTCCAATTCACCCCTACTCCAATATTTCTATGCAACAAGAAGACTCAGAAAAAAGACGCGACATGATTGAGAGAACTTATCCATGCCTGAGCACAAAACCTAAAACCAATGCTTGACTCATGTACTATATGCTACAATAATACTTGTTCAACCTCATGTACTACATGCTACATTAATGATTGTTCCGTCATATTTAGTGTATAGTAACGACAATTCATACTACATGCTACAATTCAGATGCATGACCACTGGGTGGTTACAAAAAATACTTGGATATGAAAAACTACAATAGAAAGGCTCTTTTGTGCAAGTGCGGGCTCAATTTTCAAATAAATGTTCTGCAACAGTATACTATGTGAGTAAGATTAGCACCATTATATTTAGCAAGTTGTTTACAATATATGAAGACAACATCTGCATGACCGCTAGTATAGTAATGACAAGAGTTAGGTATGAATAAGAACAAATGAAAGTTTAAGATCTTACTATAGGTAGCTTGTCCAAAGAAAATTTTGTTGTAGTCATGGCAACAACCAGTCAACCTATATGGTTGATCTCTTCTCAACTGGGGTGGATCTAAATCATCTGATGCATTTGTTGATCCAGCTCCATAGTTTAGCTTTGCAACACAAAATAGAAGTACCGTCAACTAGAACTGAGTGTCTAGCTCAATCAGTTGATGCAGTACACCAGATACATTGATTGAAAATTCAAGTCCACCGTGAGAACCCCCACTAAGAAGAAAAAGATATCAACCTGGGGAGTTTGGCATCTTTCCTAATGAATCCATGAGCTTTACTGGCAATAAAAGTATCTTCAAATTTTTGAGTGGTAGTAAGTGTTAACAGTAAACTAACCGACTCTCCCAAAAGCTTAAGGTGTTAGGAGATACACGGATTAATATACTTCAACACCCCCCCCCTCAGAAGGAACACTATTCTCTCCTAGGAACACACTTGGGGAGCTAGGCACGAGTCCCCATAATGCATACACAGACGCACACTACAACATCCAGGAAAATACTTCCACCAGGATTCAAACTCGTGACCTAACCTGCTCTAATACCATGTTGACAGTAATCAAACCAACTCTTCCAAAACCTTAAGGTGTTAGAGATATACTTCAACAGTAAGCTGATATAAATTCTAGATCCCGTCACTTGGCAATTAATACTTTGATATTCAGTTTTGTATAAGTTGCCTCCCATCACTTCTCTCTGTGTGTGTTGTTGGGGGGAGGGGGAGGGGAGACTAAACTGCAGTGCAGCCCAAATAAGGTTATGCAGTAGCCAAAGAGGATTAGAGAGGAACTGTTCAACATGGAAGAGAGGGAACAGAATGAAGGTTGAAGGGGAATTGGATACTCAAATTCTATGATGCATGGTATCCCCCAAAAAAAAGTTTTGATGCCACAAATTTCTACATATGGATGTCCAAACAACTTCAGTGGCATGGCCCAAAATCTATATATATATGGGGAATGCAAAATGTGCAGTCATTAGGGAAGGTTAACTTTATGCCCATTTTTTATTTTACTTAATCAGCTCCCTTGTGAATAAAACTGATGCAGACATCAGTTCCAAGTCTTCTAAAAAACCACGGGTAGAATAGAAATTTATTTTCAGGGGTATGATTGTAATAAGGCCAAAAGCCAAGGAGTACTACAGGAACTTTAGAGGGGGAATCAGATTTGCCTTTCTCTTTTATTAGTTTGATATCTTTAAGAGTTTAGTAGTTGTTATTTTAGGACTGGTAGACAGCAATGATGATAGTTATCTTATTCTTTAGATTTTAGCCAGTTTTGTTTCTAGAAGACTTGGTGATGCGGTAGCATTAACTTAGCTTGAGAAAGTCCAACCATTGTGGAAACCCAAGATCAAGAACAAAGGATGCAAGAAGAAGACATAGTGTTGTCCACAAGATTTTCCTTTTAATTTTCTGTTTTATGAATTATTTAGTTGTTTTCTTTCTATTTTAGGAATACTTAGTAATGGGATTGATGTAATAAGGTCATATAAACCATGGGGAGGGGTCATAGGAACCATGGAGGATGACGTTGCAAAAAATACAAAATATTTTAACAGTAATCCCCATGATTTCCCTGCTTATCCTAGGACCAAAAGGAAGATAACTTCTTCAATGGAGTGGCGTAGAAAGGAGAGTAGTGTGGATTGGGCATTGGGGATCTGCGTGGAGAAGCTCGATGCTAACCTTGGGTGGGATGAGGTGGAAGAGCTGGTTTCCCTTGCCCTCCTTCGTGCTAAAAGGGTTAATATTCAGCAGTACACCAACGAGAGAACAATAGTTCTAGGGTTAAGCTAGGAAGAATCACGCTGGTTGGATGCCCACAGCTCCCGTATGGTGCACCCAGGTACCCTTGTCTTCTATAAGTGGTCCCCGACATTGAGAACAAAAAATTGACACCAAATGGTTTAAAGAAGTTTGGGTGCGAATTAGGGGTCTTCCATTCCACTTGTGGAGCAAAGACATGATATCCTCCATCGTTGAGAAGTGTGGAGGTTTGAACAGAATTGACGAGAACACTGCCTCTCTGAAGGATCTCAGATGGGCTCATTTCTTGACCGTCAAAACAGATATCAGGCTGATCCCCAGGGCGGTGAAAATATCGGATGGAGAACTCAGCTATCAGGTGTCGCTTGTTTTGGAAGATGATTGGGAAGAAAGCGTGGTTTCAGTATACCACCTTCATAGGCAAAATAATAGGGACCAAGGGAAGTGGTTTTCCGGCCAATGAGCATCCCTACAGGTGGTTTTCTCCTTTGACAAAACCGCTGTTTCGGTACCAAGTTCAAGTTCGAATTTGGAATCGCTGGATGAAGCCTTGACAAGAAAGTTGCGTGTGGACGAAGTTTCCCAATCGAAAGACCAATATACCCCTATGAAAAGGCTATTGGGAGAGGGTAACAAGGGGCAATTACGGAAGGAAAACCTGATGCTCTATCAAGATAAGGATGACATGAGAACTGTCAAAAAAGCCCCTGTTTCACATGAAATATCTCAATGGAATCAAGGGCACTCTCGGAATGAAAAGTCGATGCCCTGTAAGGTCGCTGAATCAGAGTGCAGGGTTAAAAATGCCCCTCAAAAAATCCATAATAGGGAGATTAAAAAAGGGACAGCATGGGGTGAATGGCGATTTCCCTTTCTAATAGGTGCTCTCCCATCTTTACCCCTAAAACACCCTGGCCTTTATACTGAGAGATGAAGGGCTTCATTGTCTATGAATAACTTGGGCAGATTACCTTACTCTCGCACGAAGGATTGGGTCCTAGCTCACTTCTACAACCCGTTAGGCGACCTCTACAATCATACAGGTAGCTCAAGGGATACCTCGAATGCTCAAATGGAGATGTACAGAGGGAGAGGCCAAACATACAGTGATAATCAAGAGATAAGGGCTTCGAGTACCTGTTTGCTCTCTCAACATGAGGATCAGGAGCTGTCAGACAAAGACTTCCATGATGCTTTAACCACGGCAATAGAGGATTGAAAGGAGCCTGACGTCTTTCCCCTAGTGAGAGAGTATGGCATCAAGGCTTCTGACCCCAAGGAAACTACATCAGAACCAGCTTGGCTCGATTCAGTTGGAAAGGAGCTCCAAATTGTTCTAGTGAAAGAGGCCCCTCCGGGCCTATCGGAGATTTCGTTATGGGTTCTAAATCAAATGCAAGCAGTAAGTCAATTTTTGGGCCTCTCTTTTGAAGGGGTAGAAAAACAAGCCATTGACCTATTCATGGCTCTGGAAAGGGAGGTATCGAATTCCGGGTTTGAGATGAATTGTCGACAGGTGAGGAGAGAGATGCAGAATCTTCGTTCTAAATTTCTAAGAAATAGTGGTCGTAGGGGGAAAGGTGGCTTTGTAGGTAGTCACTGTAGTGGTGCTTAAGGTTGTGTCCTGGGATAAGGTGTTTATGGGTTGATTCAGTTTTCCAATGTCATTTTCTATCTTGGCCTGGAATGTCAAAGGATTTGGGCATTTTGATAAAAGAAGTATAGTCAAAGATATTGTTCGCTCCACAGCTCGGTGGAGCTCCTGGTTCTGGTGGAGTCCAAACTCAAATCTCTTCCCTGTGCTTTTATGCGTCAGGTTTGTCCTTTCCCCCTTGTAGATGGTATATGCCTTCCTTCTAAGGGTGCTGCAAGGGGCATATGGGTAATATGGGATTCTAGCAAAATTGATGTCATAAATTCTTGGGTGAAAGAGTTCTCAGTTTCTGTGCTTGGCCGAATGAGAAACACGGAGGAGGTCTGGTTGATTTCTGGAGTTTATGGCCCATGTCTCTTAGAGAGGAAGCATGTCTTCTTTCAAGAGCTATCTAGTTTAAGGGATTTATGGTCCGGCCCTTGGTGCCTTTGCAGTGACTTCAATGAAGTCTTGTGTCCTCAGGAACAATCAGGGGAGAGATATATGTCTAGGGGAATGGACCTTTTTGCTGATTTTGTTAACACTCAAGGTTTAAGGGATGTCCCCATTTCGGGTGCTTCCTTTACCTGGTCAAGTATGCAGGCAACCCCCTCACTTAGTAAGTTGGAGAGATTCCTTCTTTCTCCGGAATGGGACTCTTCCTTTCCTTTCTCAAAAGGGCTAATAAGGCCCCGGCCTACTTCGGATCACTTCCCTATTGTTCTTAGTGGAAAATTGCCTAAAGGGGATCCTAAACCTTTCAGATTTGAGAATATGTGGTTGTGTAGCTCGGATTTCACAGAAATGGTGAAACTCTTTTGTAGTGACAGGTAAACCAAGTCAAAAGCTCCATCTTAAGCTGAAACTTCTTAGAGACAATCTTAGAGTGTGGAATAGGGAAGTGTTTGGAAGGGTGGATTTGAAGAAAAAAAGTAATTGCTTGATGAGATTCATTTTTGGGACCAAACAGAAGAACACCGTGTACTTTCCAATACAGAGAGATAGATGAGGGATATGGCGAAACAAGATTATGCTAAATTTTCCTTTTATGAAGACATTCAACGAAAACAAAAGGCAAAGGTTCAATGGCTAAGAGAGGGGGGATAACAATACCAAATATTTCCACAGGATTGCTTCTTCCCGAAGAAATACAAATTATACAACTTCTTTGGTGGACGGGGACAGGGTAGAGGTTGACACGGCAGGCCTTCATAACCACATTGCATCATACTTCATGAATCTTTACAAGGATTAGGGGATAAAGTGACCCAAGTTGGATGGTTTGCAGTTTCCAAGATTATCACCTGATAAAAGGAAATGGCTTGAGCGGCCGTTTGATGAGTGTGAAATTAAGAGTGTGGTTTGGAGTATTAAAGATGATAAGGCACCAGGTCCAGTTGGCTTCACTATGACTTTTTTCAAGTCTTGTTGGGATGTGGTGAAAGGAGATATTATGGATAATGTGAGGAACTTCCATGAGGAGTTCTTTCTTAACAAGGGTAGTAATGCTACTTTCATCTCTCTGATCCCTAAATCCTCTCACGCTATTCAAGTTTCGGATTTTAGACCGATTAGCTTGGTAGGCAGCATCTACAAGATCATATCTAAAGCCTTAGCTTGTCGATTTAAAGTTGTTCTTCCAGATTTAATCTCAAACCAAAGTGCTTTTATCGGAGGGAGACAGGCTATAGATGGGGTGCTTGTTGCGAAGAATGCTTGGATACAACAACAAACAGCCTTATCCCAACTATTTGGGGTCGGCTACACGAATCCTGTTCCGCCATTCCACTCTGTTTAGG